>JANEYF010005563.1:277500-379880 GCA_029963845.1 Rhamnusium bicolor | reverse complement strand
AGCCGTACATTGAAAGTCTAAATGACTCATCGACATAAAATTTACCGCACTCACAAGGAATACTATAAATACAATTTTGGTTCTTGCACGTCATTTACTGGCTGAGTCCTCGATAATACAGATCTTAACGTGTTACTGGCCTTAAGTAACATGCGCAGAGGAAATTTATTTTTAACTTTACGTAATTTGTCAGATAAAATACGTATAGATGGAATTACTGCTGTAGAACGAAACTCAGGTCGTTATATTTGTAGTATGTTTAATTCATTTTCAATATTTGAAAATTCTCTTACCAACAAAAAAATCTTGGATATTGGTTATTTTTCAAAAGTTTTAATAAATAGCTTTTCATTTAATGAAATGTCTTCATTTGATGACACTGTTCTTGGCTCTTTATCATATTGGTATGAGTCTATTTTCTATAAACTCTGGTTTTTATATGTGTTATCTAACCTTTTAATCAAAATGTCCAAAAAAGATAATTCATTATTATTTTCTATTTCTACAGTAAATTTAATTGATGATTCTTTACTGTTAATATGATTAAAAAAATTATTCAAATGTCCAATGCCGTCAGACCAAATTGAAAAGCATCATCAACATATCTACACCAGGTTTATAAGTTAAGTTATAAATATTGTTTTCTTCAAAATCTTCTATAAAAATATTACTTAAAATAGGAGATAATTAAGAACCTATGGCCGTACCGAAATTCTGCTGATAAAAACATTTTCTAATTAAAAATAAGTTGTTTTAATGCAAAGAGTAAGTAAGCAGCGGTGTCTAATTAATTCCTGTTTATAAAATGGTAGGTTTTTCCATTTTTATACATTTTTCAAATAAAACAAAATAATTATTTATTATTCACCCATGGTTTTACCAGAATTGAAACTTTTGCGGAACCACCGAAAGAGATTTACTTTGACTTTGATGTCGAAGTAGGTATCGCTGGTAAACATAACTGGTGATAAATTAAGTTAAATTTAATTTCCCGAACAATGCATTAAACTGGTGAGGTGGGAACATAGACTAAATTCGACCTTGCATGAGATACTGTATAAATCATGAACTTTTTTGAATAATAGTATATATCACCCTAGTGAATAATAGCCATAACATGCAATAATACTATGCTTTATCCACGACTTAAAATTAAATAATAAGAATTTTTGTGTAAAACGACGCGATAAAGTTTCTGACGTTTGACACTGACGTTTCAAATTATATTGAATTTTTTTTCGATATTCAGTGTCATGCATTTTCCCAGAACCTCAAAATTGTCCTCCCTGATTTAACAGAGGAGGGGGATAGCACCTCCTATCCTCCTGGTGACGCGCATGTATACAACCGACCTCAACATCAAACATCAAATCGCTAGTATCAAGTCTGCTTCATCGTCAAAGATTTTTCACATGATATGTTGAAATAAAATAAGATCCATTTTATTTTAATTGCTTTATTTGTTAAGCGCACGCCTAAGAATTTTGTTCATTTAAGTGACTTTTTTCAGCAGTTTTTATGTACTATTAAAATTGTATCCGCAGTTTACTCATGGTCGTGATATCCAATGTAACCCTCGACTTTTGAATACTGTAGTCACATTTCTGATTTAAATGAAATTAATACAAAGGTACCAAAACCCAGGAAATTATGTAAACCTTAATATATTCTGTAGAAAAACTTCATGAGAATTGCTAAGTGTCCCAGGTCTGCGACAGGCAATTTTCTAGTACACACCTACGGCTACGTCTAAAATTTGGTAGGTTATGAAATAATTAATCACGTGTGTTTTGAAACATTAGAAAATAATATGCGTAAATAATTGAATAAAATTCACGCAAAATTTATTTTCCTCCTAAATTATGTATCGCTGGAAAGGTTTAAATATTGTATTATGTGGGTCTGCGAAACAAATCTCCATGGAGAAGAAGGTATGTCAGAGTTCCCTCTTAGACTTGAGAGTAAAATATTTAATAAAGATTCACTTATGGCTTTACCGCGTAAAAGTTATTAATCGGATTTAATTATATAGAACTATTTGCACCAAAAACTGAAGGTGTGAGATTATTCAATTAAATACTAATGTACGGGGTGTTCCAAAATGCACTAACCAAATTTAGAGGTACATATTAAGAAAGTTAATATTTTCTTACCTTCTTATACCTGATATAAGGAATTATAATAATCGTGATTTTTTTCGACCTCGAGATTTTGATTGATATATATGATTTGAACCCTTCTAAATCCATTCTGACTATTTTCCGAATGATGTCTGTCGGTGCGTGTATGTGTACGTGTGCGTGTGCGTGTGTGTGTGTATCCGCGATAACTCAAAAAATACTAACGGTAGACTTTCCAAATTTGGCAGAAGATTGTTAACAACATACTAGGTGACACATTAAATTTGGTGAATGTGGTACCATCAGAAGAGACATAATGAATAGTACATGGTCATGGTCATGGTCAAAATGTCCTTTTTTGAATAACTTGTTTATTTTTGAAGTTATCAAAAAAGGTGTAAAAGCCTTCCTTGACTTATTTTGTTCGCAGAATCAAAATTTTGAATAAAAAAAAAACAATTGCACATCGTGTTTAAGAAATACATTTTACTTTGATTTTTTTAAATAGAGCACCCTGTACATTTTAAAATAATTCAATTTTCCTCATTTTTCTGATTACTAAAATACCCTACATGTCATGTTATCTCAAAAAGTTTTTGAGGTATTTGGATTTTGATATTAAAATATCGTTAACGATTTTGTTAAACGTGCTGCATTTCTGAAATAAAGAAACAATAGCTGTCATGGTTAATTCTTCTTATTTTTTTCAAAAACAACTACATTTAACAGAATCAAACGACATTTTAATACCAAAAATCCAAATATCTCAAAAACCTTTTGAGATAATATGACACAAGTTGACATTTTTGAAATCAGAAAAATGATGAAAATCAACATATTTTAAAATATATAGGGATTCAAAATTTGGATTTTGCGAAAATATTTGTTAATTAAGGTCTTTACACCTTATTATTAACTTTAAAAATAACCAAGTTATTTCAAAAAGGACATTTTCGCGTGATGACCCTGTACATGGCGAAAGTTAATCGTTTTCAAGAAAATCGACAAAATGTGTTTTAGAACCAATTAGCGGTATTATTTTTTAGTATACTATACTATTGAATTTGACTATAAATATATCCATAGAAGGTGTTCAAAATGGCCTTTTACTATTTCGATACAGCTTCGAACTCTTCAATACATCGATCACCTAACCATTGGATCTCAAAATTTGGATTTTGTTAAGTATTAAAATTAAATTATCATTTGTGGTGAATTAAAACAAGCATGTATTGCATATATCCTAATAAGTCTATCTACAAACTTTTGATTTCAGCTGAAAATAATAAATTTATCAGTATTAAAAATCACAGTAACAATAAGAAAAATTAAATTTTTTTCAGAAATTTATTCGCAATAAAATTTGTTCCAGCGAAGCAAGACTAGAAAACGTTCCCAAGACAGATGCCAGCGGCGTGATGTCACATGTTCGCTGGCTGGTTGCCCATAGCATAGATTAAATGTACGTTTACATTAATCTATATCCATAATAAATAAATAAAATCAACTACGCTTGTTATAACTAAGCCTGGCCAAGGTTATTAATCCTACAGAGACGTACAGGGTATGAATCATATTATAATACTTGATTAAGTACAATAATAAAAACAAAAATATTTTATATATTGTAATGTATGTTTTTGTATTATTTCGTTCGCTTTAAATTCTTTTTTTATGTATTTCCTTATATTTTGTAAGCTTAGTGCTGCACATTATTATTAAACTGTTAAATAACGTTCACACATGTACATTGTATGTCTAAGTTATAACTAATAATAAATAAATAAATAAATAAAATAAATGGAAATAAATTTTATTAATACTGGTACACTTTATAAAAATATGTACAAAACTCACCTTCTTAAGCAGATTTATGAAGTAGCTTGGTTGTCGTTATCATAAACTGGAGCACTTCTATAATAACTGTGTAGCATCAGATATGTTTCTACAGTTGTCTCAGTAAGCGATGTTCGCTGTTGTGAAAAAATATGTTTGTATTTTGAAAAAAACCGTTCGACATCTACGGAAGTAATACAGGCATAAGTAAAACACTCTGTGAACTCACTTAACGCAGCTGTAGATGCACTATCACAAATTTGTCTTAAATTGGTAAAATCAGGATCTTTCCGTAATATACTCTCGAATTTTTCAATAACGGTCTTATTTTTTGCGTCATTTATAGTCTGTAGCTGTGTATTTACGTCGTCCACTATTTGCAGCGATTCCACTAACGACAACGAAGTATTTTTCCAATTTTTCTATTTCGTCGTGTAGTCCTCTATAATTGTTATAAATAGTTTTTAAATCTGTTTCAAGGGAAACATCTTGAAAGCTTGTCTGGCTTTCCTTAATAGCTGCAGCCTCGTTAGGGTTGAACTGTAGTATCACAGCTTTTATTTGTTGAAAAATATTCAGCATAATAAAAGCTGCCTTCAACCACGTTCCTCAACGTGTAAGAATCGGCTCTGGTGGTTCTGGAATACCACGACGCAGTGTGTAAAATGCTCGAAGCCGTTTAGGAGATTTGAGAAATACTTTTTTTGTATTTGCTATTAATCTACCTCTGGAAAACATTTTCGAATCGTTTCTGCCACAAGATGGAACGATGCACTTTACACGTAACATGTAAAAACGGCCCACCAAACGCATTGTCGCAGCACCGTCGATCACAAACATCAACACTTGACTTGTTGACAGTTCAAATTTTTCGAAAGTCTCCAACACCACCCACGTAATTGTTTCGCCAGTATACGCAGTTAGTATTTTGCTAGCTAGTAAAAGTGGAAATGTTGGTTTAACAGGGTCGAATACACGTACTATAACATTTAAAATAGAATTTTTTTTATAATCTGTCGTCTCGTCAACACATAACCACAGCCGTGTATTTTTTAATGCACATTTAAACCTATTTATAATGTCTTCACGAACACTTGGTACATATCTACGTAACGATGAACGACTTGGTAAATTCACCTGGGGATTGTATTTATTCCAGAACTCCCGAAATGCTGGATTTGCCAATATGCGCAGGGGAACATCACAGGCAATCAGTATTAACAGTAAATCAAACATAGACTGAGGTTCCAAAGAAGACACGCCATTTTTTAAATTTTTATGCCGGTTACTATTGACATGAATTTTGCAGACGTATTTATTCCAGCACATTAAGTCTTGATCACAAACTATACAAATTATTTTACATCCATCATAGAATAAATCCGGAAATTCACCGATCAATTTATTGACTTTATCAGCGTACGGTCGTTTTCTACTCTTTACGCTTAACATTATTTATTATTTATTAGTACTCTATGCATTGACCGACAGATAACAATTGAAGTGTGTCGTGTCATCGTCATCGTAAACAAGCGCGCGATGGCATTGGTATTGCGCCCGACCCTGAATCTACCATCGCTTGGCCAGGCTTAGTTATAACTCATAGTCATAGTCCGATGTACACAGAACACTTTTCCTGTGTGGACAAGTGTATTAAAAGAAATGTATCGGTAAGGGCATGGTAGCCGAGTGGGTAAAGCACTTATAGCTATTTACTCGGTACCGAATATTGATGGTTCGAATCCATCCCGGAGCAAGTTAGAAATTTTATTTGGATTATGATGGGAGAGAACTGTCGATGCGCTAGATGTAGTTCGGACTGCACAATAAACTGTAAGGTCTTGTCTCACTTTACTGAACACAAAATCGTACAATTTTCTGGGAGTTACTTCGGTGACGTGAGAGGTGGTTACGAAAACATTTTAAGAAAATGGTGTTTTGTTTTTTGGGTGCATAAATACAACTAATACAACTGTAACTAAAATATCTACAACCGTACCCAAGAATATAATAAAACAATTTTATTTCTGTTGTATACAATATGTTTAAAAAATATTATGCCAAACTTCTACAGGACACACTATGTGCCAAAATATGCAAAAAAAATTGTATGGAAATGAAATGAATCGTTTCCAAGAGTTTTTTTAAATTTTATTCAGAAACTGTTTGAGATAAATACGATAATAATAATAAATTTTTATTTCTTATGGTCCACAGTGGTTCCTGATAACTGGAAAATAAATTGGCGTAGATTCATTGCGTCAACTAATAAAAAAATTGAAAGGTTGGTTGGCGCTCAAGACTGTGTATGCTGAGAGAATTCGTGAAAAATTTACATGTATGTAGGCCAAATTTTCATGAATAATTGGATCCCTAAATGCTCAAAGTGCGATGTATGTAGGTGGTAAAAGTCCTGTCTTACAAACGTAGTTTTTCACCGACTGATATATGAATAAATAAAAATAACGTTTTTTTACAGAGTATTTTATTTTGCTTCTTTCAAAGTTTCTTCAATAAATTACTGTTAATTTGTTCAAATCTTTATACATATAGAAATTTATTTCAATTCAGACTATAGACATTCAGAAACAGCTGCAGTTTGGGTGGATTTGGCTTGCATCCCAAATTTTGTCATTTTTTCTACAATAGTTACTGAAAAACAAAAAATAAATTTCTGGCAATACTTTACACACCCTGTATCTTGAAAATAGTTCATTTTTTGGGCACATACCCTTAAGAACTTTTTTGCTTATTCTAGCCCATAGTATGTGTTATAGAAGTTTGGTATACTGTTACTGAAACACCTTATACACAAAACACATAACTGTTACTATGCGTATAAAATAAGTAGGCACTAAGTAATATCTATGTATTCCCTAAATACTATTTATTGTTAACTATTTGTTATACACTGCAAAATGCAATTTAAATTGTTTATAAAACCATCAAGTACACACCATAATAATGTGTACATTTATTAAATCGTGCAAATCACCTTTCTAAAAATCTTCTTATATTTCTTTATCACTTGATAAACAAACATGAACCCTTTTAAACCATGCAACCATAACATTCTAAATATTAGTACTATGGGCTTTATTCTGACAGCGCTGTATGTACAGGGTTATTCATTATAAATTACCCACCCCTTATCATTATTTTTATTTCCTATAGAAAGAAAAGTTTTAAATAAAAGTTGTGGTTATGACTGAATTTGTTAAAATGCTATCAATATTACAGTAGCGTGCAGATTTCAGGGGATACAAAAAAACATTTTTTTAAATAGGATACCCTGTATATTACTAAATTTTTGGAATGATCCTTTGTTCCTGACTTCAAAAATATACCATGTTACCCCTACCATATACCATTTTTGAGTTATTAAACGTCGAATATCTTAGTTAAACTAGTTACTGTAAATATGGAAAAGTTAACATTATTAAAGTGAGCTATGAAAATGACAACTATTATGTTTGATAAGTGACATTTCCTTAATGAAATAATCAAAATTGTTTAAAAAAATATTACTTTTTTGTATCCCCTGAAATCTGCACGATATTGTACTTTTAATAGCATTTTATTAAAATTCAGTCATAACCACACAACTTTTATTTAAAACTTTTTTTCTATAGGCAATAATAATGATGATAAGGGATGGATAATTTATAATGAATAACCCTGTTTAATGGACCTCTCGACAGACGTTGGGCTGCGAGCGTATGACGTCACCCCAACCAACAAGCGTTTATTGGATTCAGATAACACAAGCAATTTCTGCGGCTACTGTTATGATTACAATTGTTTCGTTTCCCAAATAAATATCAGATATTGGCACTAAAGGCTATAATGTATCATTTTAACTAATATGAATGCATATATATATATATATATATATATATATATATATATATATATATATTTTTTTTTTTTTTTTTTTTTTTTTTTTTTTTTTTTTTTTTTTTTTTTTTTTTTTTTTTATATTTTTTTTTTTTTTTTTTTTTATATATATATATATTTTTTTTTTTTTTTTTTTGGAATTGTATATTATTATATGATTGTTAGAGGCAGCATTGGCCGCAAGCAGAAGAATACTGATGCGTATTTTTTTTAAACCAAAAAAAATACGAATATTTTGTTTGGTGTCATTTTATGAAACTAAATAATCGTATTTTCTGGGTTAAAAAAACGCATCAGTATTGCATTTAATTTTATACATTAAATCTATATGTTACTTAGAATGAACCTAATGTTTTCGTTTTTCGATATTACTAACAGAAAAATTTTAACAGCAATTTATAAATTTAAGTTGGATATCCGATATCCAACTTAATATCTAAATTCTTGTATAGTAAAGTTTCTGAAATTATCCTTAAAGAGGATAGGTATCACCCTGCATTACTAATTAAGGCTGATATTCAAAATTTCAAACACGATAATTTTCCGCATAAAAATAACTTTGAGTTTAATTTCAAAATTGCTAATTTTGTAGAACTGTATAACCCAACTTGGGCTCATAGATTGGACTTTCCTGGAACATTTTAATAATGTAGATACAGCTGTGGATGCACTTTATTTAAAATTATATGATATTTTTGATACATATATACCTAAAAATCAAAAAAGTTGTGGGTCTCATCCCACATGGTTTAATAGATAATCCATGATATTAAGTAGAAGGAAAAAATATTAAACAAATATAAGAAATCTGGTAACATTGAATATTACAACACATTTAAAACATTGAGGGCAAAAATTAAATCTGACATCGATAGTGCTTACAAGTTATATTTAGACAACATTGAAAATAACATGAAAACCAATCCTAACCATTTTTGGAGTTTAAATTTATTCAAAAAACAATACTTCATCCATTCCGTCATTGTTAATTTACGAGAATTAAATGATTGAAGACCCCCAAGTAATAGTTGATAGTTTTGCGGACTTTTTCTCTAAATCCTTTACGTCCCCTACACTCCGTAAATTTTACGACGTAAGTAGTCTGAACTTAAATACCTTAAACTTACCTGCCAATCTATAAAAAAAATTAAAGCCACATTGACCATGGGCCCTGATATCAATCCACCATTTCTAATTAAAGATTGTTCAACTGTATTTGCTAAAGCCCTTCTAATAGTTTTCAATTTAATTCTCAGTACTTCGAGATTTCCTCAAAAATGGAAAAATTCACGCGTGTGTCCAGTGTACAAAAAGGGGGAAAAGCATGACATAACAAACTATAGGCCCATCACTATTATTTGTAACTTCGGGACAATTTTTGAAATTTTTCTTCACGGTTTTATGTACACTCACGTATCTGGCTTAATATCTATTGATCAGCATGGCTTTATGAAGGGTCGATCTTTAGTAACGAACCTTATGTGCAAAACGCAATTTCTTTGCGAAGGTTTTAATCGGGAGGGTCAGATAGATACTATCTACACAGACTTTTTTTAAGGCTTTTGACAGGATTGACCATAGTGCTTTGATTTCTAAACTTGACAAATTTGGTCTCTCAAAATCGTTACTTCTTTTAATACAGTCATATCTAGAGAATCGACATTAATTTGTTCAGTACCGTGGTCATAAATCAAATAGCTTCTTGCAAAAATCTGGCGTGCCACAGGGTTCGATACTAGAACCGCTCTTCTTTGTAATGTACATTAATGATATTTTTGAAAGCTTGGATATTAATGTTCAATTCCTCTTGTATGCAGACGACCTAAAAATGTACCGATTTATTGATAATGTTCATGATTTTCAAATTCTGCAAAAAACCTTGGATACCATCAAGTCCTGGTGCATCAACAACTATCTACCCCTCAATGCTAGCAAGTGTAATGTCATGTCATTTAGCCGGAAGCATAATCTGTACGTGTACAATTATAATATCGATAATGTTGTTTTACAAAGACCTGATATTATTAAAGACCTTGGCGTGTATTTTGATCCTAAATTATCATTCAAAAACACGTCGAAATGGTAACTGCTTCTGCTTTTAAGAGTCTTGACTTTGTAATCAGGAACTACAAAGATTTTAAAAATGTCAACACTCATCGTTAACATTTGTTAGATCTCGCCTTGAATATGCTTCAGTTATGTGGAACCCAATTTATAATGTCAATATATTACAGTTAGAGAATATTCAGCGTAAGTTTTTAAAATCTGGAGTGTACACACTTGAGGGCACTTATCCACCTATTGGATTTCCACAAAACATATTGTTAGAAAAATTTTACTTACGTCTTAAGTCTTGCCAAACGAAGTATATCTCAATCAGTAATTTTTTTATATAAAGTTATTAATAATCGTCTAGATTGTATTAACCTATTAAATCAAATAAATTATAAAGTACCCAGAATTTCTGCTCACCATAACAACTTATTTATTTCACACATATCAATATTCTCTTGGCCTCTCCAATACACAAATGTATGTCAACTATGCTAAAATCGAGGATTGTGTTGATATATTTTTCTGCAATGAAAGTATAATTATAAACTCTGTTTTGCATCTGGATGTTTTGTAATCTACTCTATTCTTTATTTATCTGTATGTGTATGTATATGTACAAGTGTATATTTATATGTGTAGGTATATACAATTCTATATGTTTTGTTCGTATATATTATATATTTAATTAAGAAATTTTTTGGAACACTCAAAATTGTTTATTGTGTATTTATCTATACATAATTTCAATGTACCTAATCCTGTAATTGGGCTCCTGCCTGTTGGATTTTGTATTTAAATAAATAAAAATAAAAATTAAAATAATATGAATTGCGAAATTTTTTAAATTTTAGTAATCATTTAGATCGCTGTTAGAATATGACCTCTCCGTATACCTAACACCTAGGGCGATAGCTCTAGCGGGAGCGAGCGCCCTCTACCCTCCTAAATCCACCGCTGTGTTTACATATTTTTCCTACTAATTTGTCGATTAAGTATTATTTCCGTAGATTTACATGGGGATTAATCTCTTTAACGACGCTTTTCAATTGTGAGAAAATTCTTGAATTTATTTTTAACCATTCAACATTATTTTGTTAGGAGGTAGAAGTAACGTAATTTTGATCACTACCAGAATTAGAATACGTTTATTGTTTCTTATCATTACCACAAACTTACGCAAGAAAACGATCATATTTATTTAAATACGTGATTGCAAATTAGTTCCGCTTAGAACAATACAACTCTCAACCTATCCACTTGCATGTACATAGATCAACAAATTCCGTTAATGATAATATTTAAAAACTGCAGGAAACAATTTGCATAAACAATGGCTACAGAGCAAATATAGTACTTATTTATGTACTTATAATATTGGTAAAATACATTATAAACGAGATTTGTCGCAAGCTCTCTGATTAAAATCTTGCCTTAAATACGTAAGAAAGTATCGACATAAAACTTCGTTGAGCGTGACCTTCCGTCTGTTCGAACAACCTTCTCCTTCCACCCCCTAATAAACGAGAAAGAAGGGTGTGTTTTAAAAATCCTAAATACTAAGGTGGGGGAACGAAATAAAAGAAGTACATTTTTATTATTTCCCAGAACGAATAAGAACCAGGTTTTCTACCCCTCTTTTACATATTCTTTTTATCGTCCCTTTCTAACCCGAGCAGTGAAAAGTAAGCGCTACCCTTATAACGTTCTTTTCTGTCCAATTACAGCTGGCAATATTGATATTTCACTTAGGTTTGCATGTTTTACGATAGTCTCTCTCTCTTTTCCGCTTGTTGGGTTGGAATTTTTAAGTTTGAAATACTTGTTTGTAGTTCTTATTGGTTTGAAGGACTTAGTAAAATAAAGTTTCCCTAAAACTGTTATCATCACTGCTATGAAGCCTGAAATGGGTTTCTTGTTCTTACACTTTATACAAGGTTTAAAATATTTTATGATGATCGGTACTTAACCATTATAATAATATTCTTTAATTTTTATTTACTTATTTTAATATACCAACCAAAATAAAGAAATCACTATCTGCCTTTAATATTAGAATTAGAATTTATAGGTACCTAACAAATTTATATATTGGTGCTTTTATTCCTTGTCCAAGAAAATAAAGTATTTAGGAATTTTACCGGTTTCCATATTTTAGTTAATAAATAAATTTGAAATTGTTTTGAATTCATTCTGACTATTTCTGTCGTACCATTAGTTATTTCTTCTGTTGAGCACGGACAAAATTTTAAAAATGTATAAAAAATGCGACAAAAAATCATATAACTGAACATGCACCTAGCAAATAAATTAATTAAAATGAAACGGATGTCTTGTTTTATTTTTTGTACAGCCATTAGGAAATAGCGACTTATTTCACTTTGAGTTAGGTAATGAACTCTATTATTTAACTAGTGCGGTAATGAAATATCCAACGTATTTTATTAAAATATTGGGAAAAAATATGAGGAGACTGAATTTCTTGAAGGATGCTATTAAATTAGTATATTTAATACTTTCTTATAGAAATCATACTTTTTGGTATTGAATAGTTACACCACAGTGTGGAAAGTTTTTGAGTTGTTGTTCTTTACTTTATTTTCACCACACCATTAGTCAAATCATAAATAATCATTTTCATATTTCTTTTTAGAGTTCTCAGGTGAAATATTACAGATGCCAGAGTTTTTTTTTATATCGCGTGCATTTGACTCTGAATCACTCATTTTTACTTTTTTTATACCTAATATAAGGAAGTATAGTAATCGTGATTTTTTTCGACCTCGAGATTTTGTTTGATATATACTATTTGAACCCTTCTGAATCAATTCTGACTATTTTCCGAATGTTGTCTGTCGATGCGTGTATGTGGATGTGTGTGTGGATGTGTGTGTAGATGTGTGGGTGGATGTGTGTGTGTGGATGTGTGTGGATGTGTGTGAGTGTGTATGTATCTGCGATAACTCAAAAAATACTAATGGGAGACTTTTCAAATTTGGCAGTTAAGATTGTCAACAACATTTTAGATGACATATTAAATTTGGTGAATGTGATACCACCAGAAGACACATAATAAATGAAAGAAGAAAAAAGGTACAATTTCGGGAAGGGAATTAAAAATTTTTTATTGCGTTTCTGGACGAATCTCGACGAATTATAATGAAAAACATAACTTTATGAAAAAATCTGTCCGCATGTCTGTAGTATCGCGATAGCAGCCACAGTTTTTGAGATAAAGCTATCAAATTTAGTACACTTGTTCTAAAGGCCAAAGACAATGAAAAAATCAGTGATGAGCAAAATTAGCCAGCTGGCACCTAAACTTTTTTGTATTTGACTACAAAAAAATATATTCTTGATGAAAGATTTATAAATCATGTCTACTATATCAAGCGAAAAAAATATATTTTCCAAGTGCTTAAATAAAACTGATGTAAACTGCAATATTTTACACATTTGGCATCATAAAATGGGGTTAGGACAAATTTAATAGTTTGACATTTGAAAGGTCTAATTTAGTTACAAAAATGTCAATGTCAGCAACAAAAAATTATTAAAATATATGACATGAATTATTATTGACTGTATCGAATGACGCTGATAATTAATTATTTAAAAATTTTAATGAAACATTTCAAGATACGCTATTAAAATTTAGTTGAGGTAAGTGAAAAATTAAATATAATGATTTTTTTTAGATCAGGATGATATATACTGGTATAAGAAAGTTATGTGCTGGCCACACCAGATATTTTATCTATTATGACAGTTTTGACATTTTTAAGAAAAAACCATGCAAATCGTTTATGATTACCGTCGCTTATTTGTATCGCCTACAAAATTTTTCTGTAAAAGCCAGCATATTTTCTACTAAAATGGACGAAAAGATCATTTTGAAATACTGGTAGATATTCAAAAAGCCACTGACCAGATATTTCTAAATTTTTTACACGAAAAGGCAAAAAATGACAAAGAGAAAATATATCAGGGGTTTAGGAATGACGCCAACTGTCACAGGTTGTTTGGAAACTGTGATTTTCGCACATTTTTCAGCCTTTGGTTACATTATTCGATGTTAAAATCAACAAATCCAACGTCGATATCAGTAAATATCGTAAATTTACTACACTTTGAAGAGACAGAATGAAGAATGTAAGATAAACCTAAAAAGTCAAAAATGTTTACTATAGAGGAACTATATTCATTCCTAGGGAAGCGAACGACCAGATTTTTTTAAACTATGTTTTGTGATTTGGTGAAAATTACTGTTATTTTTGAATAGCTGGAGCTTGTCGAACTAGCGGATATGTTGGTGCATCACATTATTCATATTGAACTCAAAACAACAGAATTTATAATAATAATTCTAGACGCAAGAGCCAATATAACTAATGTCGAGTGCCACGAAGAAAGAAAATGAACAACTGTAACAGAAGGATACACAGAATTCTCGCGTGAAAATAAAAAAAATATAGCGAACAAAATTCTTGTTTGTGAAGAATGTACGAAGAAAGTAACCTCGGTACAAGAACTACATTTTTCATGAGAAAACTAATGATTTTTCAAGAAAGGCCGTAGAGAACCATATGCGTGTCAACCGGGGGAGATTGTCTCAAAGTTTGTCATATTTCTTTATCACATATTTGTTCAACTTTTCGGCACTGACATTAGATTCTTTGGGCAAAGTTATGTAAAATAGGTATGTAGTCTTAATAGAAAGTCACAGGATGTACCATTAATGAGAAAAGCTGCATTGAATAAGTCTCTTCATTGAAAAAATTCCCATTCCCATTTTTCAGATAAACCAAAGTAAGCGTCTGTCAATGGAAAACTAAACAGATAATTTGTTATCTATGCTTCTAACCACAAGTTTATTGTTAGATTTTTGAGAGTTTTCTCATGAAATAGGCAAAAATGGTTGAATATTCAAATGAAGAACTTGCCGATATTTATTTCTATTAAGGAAAAGCCAATTGGAACGCACTGTTAGCTAGTAGATTGCATACTGAGGATTTCCGAAACCAGCAACTGTTTTAAACATTTACCACGGATTGAGGGAAACCGGTACTGTAAGGACAAGAAACTAAGACTGCGGGGTACAAAGGACAACTCGGACACCTGATGTTGAAAAGATAATCTTGCAAAGAGTGGTCAATAATCCCAGAATCAATATTCGAAGATCAGTTGCTCAAGAAAGTATTCCAAAAAGTATTATGTGGGAAGTTTTTCATGTGTAGCTGCTCACACTTATCATGTACAGAGGGTACAATCCATGAAAGTACAAGATGACCAGCCTAGGCAAGATTTTTGTCAGTAGTTGAAGAAAAAATGTCATAAGTCCAACACTCAAACACCTACTTTGGTTTATTTTGAAAATGGAAATAGTAACTCTTTCAGTGCTGTAACTTATTCAATGTGGTTTTTAATAAACGGTACATCCTACGGCTTCCTATCAAGATTACCTTATTACGTAATTTTGTCCGAAGAATCTAAAATCGAAATGTTTGAAACAAACTATGAAACGATTCTCCCCGGTTCGCATGCCCGTGGTGTTTTTTGATAAGACCGTAGAAAAATGTGCCTGTAGTACCAAATTTCATTGTTCTGCTCAAAACAGTTTTTGATTTAAAAAATGAAAACCAGATTTTGGGTACCATATTTAAACTGTTGTAGTTGCCTCATTTTACATATGTTGACTTGAACTCTTATTATTATTTTTGAATGAGGAATCCACCCCACAAGAATTCTAATGATATTCTCGGACCCCTGTATACAATGATAATATAATTAATATTTACAACACAATAACAAAAACGTTTATTTTAATTCAATTTTTGCGTATGTATCTTTTCATGACATTAAAAAAAATTGGAAAAGAAAAAATAAGTACCATATAGCGATTTATCATTCACTCTTTCTCAATAAAAAATATACGTAATAATTTTTCTTATTAATGTTATTTAGAGCTTCTCAATCCAAATTTTTTTTAGGACCGATCTATAATTAATTCATTATTGTAAAATTTACAAATAACTTACAAAACGGCAAAACGTGTAGGTACTGTTATCAAAATTCACGTATTTAAATATGCGCATTCTACATAATTCATAAATCATAACCAATTGAGATATATTTTAATTAAAGTTTATTTTCACTGTTATAATAGATATATGAACTAAATATAGTTTGCATCGTCGCTGTAATTAAAACTGTAATCCCTTTTTGTAGATGAGTAAAAAGTTACATAAAAGATAGACTTTAATTTTAGCGCAAGGCGGCAGTTCCGTCTTATAATACTTATTATTTTATGTAAATGAGATAAAAGTAAAAAGCCATTCTCGAGCTTATTTACATAATGAGAATATTAAGCCCTGCTTTTTATTGATGCTAAATCACAATGGAACTCTACAATGTCTGCGGCCAACTTCTTCTGTAATAATAAATTATTATTATCTTAGCTGCCTGTATCACTACAATTTAAAAAATACAATGGAATATATACATGTACAGGGTGTGCAGGAGACATATATACATATTTTGATAGGCGATTCCTCGTCGATTTAACACAATACGAAACTGACCTGCAGAAAACATTGTTGTTATTAAATAGTTGATTGTAGATGACGTTACTTTGTGAAAATTCATTTTGATTTAAAAAAAAATTATAAACACTTTTTATTACTTGTATAATTTTCACTTTATTTGTTATTTTTACAACTAGTTTCATCCTATTCGGACATTTTCAAGTAAACTAAATTATACACAGATTTTACTTTCATTTAAATATAAACTGAACTGAATATAAGGATGGGTCACTTTATAGTTGATCATATAATTCATAATTTGTACAGATGTCTTTAAATGTAGGCGGGTTTTCAAGATAGTAAATTATATTATGGTGTGGTTTTTATTAACAGCATTAGGTTATCTGAACAAGTTTAATAACGGAGAAATATTTAAATCTATTTGGTCGTTTAATATGTTGTAATTTTTATTCATATTTAATTTATTTACTTCTAGGGCTTCTAATAAATATTTTTTTTACTTTTCCCTCAAATATGTAATATTTTAGGTTGATGGTCATCAGTTATTATATGACCAAAATCTGTTAGGTGTTTATAAAAGTTGGAGTGTAGTTTTTGTTTGTGAATATGTTCTCCCGAACGATCTACCTGTTTGACATACATATTATGTGTTACATTCTGGGCAGTCTAACCGATATACACCACATTTTTTAGAAATATCAAATTCCTGATGTTTTAATATTAATAATGTTTTAATATTAACAATTAACAACACTTTTCCCAAATTTAATATGAAAACATGACTTAGTTCCAACAAAAATATAAGCAGATATCTTTTTAATGCAAAACAAAAATCTTGAGATACACTCTACATTTAAATGCATAATATCTGTACAAATTATGAATTATATATTCAACCATAAAGTAACCCATCCTTCTATTCAGTTCAGATAATATTTAAATGTAAGTAAAATTTATGTATAATTTAGTTTACCTGAAAATGTCCGAATAGGATGAAATTAGTTGTAAAAATAACAAATAAAGTGAAAATTAGACAAGTAATAAAAAAGTGTTTATAATTTTTTTTAAATCTTTGTTATTGCAAGTGAAATACAGGGTGAGTCCGAAATAAGCTAAAGAAAAAACTAGATTTCGAGAGGGTGTATAAACAGTTTTTTCATATTTTTGATAACTTTCAGGCAATTAGAGAAAGTAATAAAAGTATCCTTAAAATCCCCCAGTTACCGACGCGACGCCTTTAATAAGACCAAGGACATTATTGGTCCGATAAGTAAGCGTTTATAATTTACGTACTATCCATACCTACAGAGCAACAAAATATTATTGCATATTTCTGAATAATATTGAAATATAATAATTCTTTCTGTGTAGCGATGTTCCCTGATCTCATTTTAAGACAAGGCGATTCTAACAATTAATCAGTCTCTACTCATCTTAGTAGAAGAAATTCTCACTTGCAAATATTAGACGTTAATCGTTAATCACACAAATCAACAGATGAAGTTAATGTAAGGAATATTCAAAATGCTGTCACTGATTTTATACACAAGCTCTGGCCCTTTTTGCAACAGACTGTCTGACTTTCGAAAACGTTACGTTTTGGCAATGCTATCAAGAGGTATTTTGCATTCTGACTTGTTGTTCATTGCTTGTATTGATTGGTGTTGATTAAACCAATTGTTTAATGTGCCCCCATAAGTAAAAATCGCACGGAATTAGGTCTGACGATCTGTTCGATCGCCAGACCTAAGCTACTGGTCCTTTTCTTCCGACCCATCTTTCCAGAAATTTGTCAGTAAGCGAGTCTCGTACATTTCGAGCATTGTGTGTGTATGAAGTCACCATTTAAGAGGAATCACATATCTCGGCATATAGCAAGAGGCACGTCCTTGAGAAGTTCGGGTAAGGTGTTAATTATAGTCATGCGTGGCGCTATATGTGGAATCCAATTAAATAATCATGCACTATTCCTGTCTGCACATTGCGTGACAATCGCTCCTGAACTCTCTGTGTACCCACATATCGCGTGGATTCTCCTCAGACCAGACATGCATGTTTTGCATATTAAAAATCAAAAATTTAATGGTAGAAGCCGTTACTTTGTAAAATCAATCATAATAATAGAATAAAACACTTTACTTTGTTTTTAATCACTGCTTTTTATTGTAACTAAACGTTACTGCAGTTTCAACACTTAACGTGCCATTTTCAAATGATTCATAACATGTGAATGAAGACATAAAAGAATTTCTGCAGTTTTATACCTGTTAAGTTGACCGGGTTATATAACTATTTAAAATACAAATGAGATTTCGGAAATTTTACAAATTCGGATTAGTCAGGTTTTATACCTTAGGGTGACCAGATATTTATCTAAGCATTTAACAATAATAACTAGGTACTTAAACATTATTAACAAAAATTCAGATAACGGAAATTTTGCAGCTTAAATACGTCAAAGAGAGGTGTATAATATAGATCCAACTGGTCGTTAAGAAGTTTATTAGGTTCACTGTGATTATATTTGATATTTTTAAAAACTCTAATAAATTTAATTTAAAGCTATTTTCTTGTGTATGTAAGATATATAGGTTCTCTAATTTTGGAACAGTGTGACTAGATTCTAAAAAATGATTTGAAAAAGTTCAATCAGTTTTATTAAGTCTAAAAGAATGTAAGTGTTTATTATACCGAATTTTAAATGTACGACCAGTTTGACCTAAATAAGTGGCATTACAATCCGGGCATGTTAATTTATAACCTCCAGATTTCTCCATATTATCAGTTTTATCTTTTGCATTAAACAAAAGGTATGAAAGTTTTGACTGTGATTTAAAACTAACTTTAATATTATGTTGTGGCAACATGTTGGCAATTTTTTCTTAAATATTTCCATAATATGTTAACGAGACATATTTAGTACTTCTTTTATCTTTGACATATGGATAAATACTGTGGTATGCTAGTTTTAATTGTTTTCTATTAATTAAAGTTCCTATTGTTTTCCCTTGAAAGCCATTATTGAAAGCTATTGTTTTTATAGTGTCTAATTCTGTTTTTAGATTTTGCTCTGAAAGAGGTAATGATAGAGCTGTATCATAGAATTATAGGCTGCTAGTTTATGAGATTTACGACTCAGTGATGAATTTGATATTGTAGTATTTGTGAATGTCGGTTTTCTGTGAATATTAAAGGTAATTTTGTTATCGTTCCGCATTCAAGTTAAGAAATTGATTTTATTATCTTTTTCTGTCTCCAACATAAATTTAATATTGGGGTGAATACTATTTATAAAGTTAAAAAAGGTATCTAATTGCCTCAATGTAGCTGTAAAACAGGCCAACATATTGTCTACGTATCTGTACCAAAATTTGATATTTTTCTGTTAGATAAGATGGCATTACTTTGTCTTCTAAATGAGATATAAAAATATTTGTTAGCAGAGGGCTCAATGGAGATCTCATTGCCAAACTCATATTCTGAGTGTAATATTAATTATTATTATATTGGCAATAATTTTGGTCATAAATCAAAAAGTTAACAATAATTCATCTTTTACTAAAAAAATTTATATGCGATTTGTCCACAATGTCTAAAATAATGGACTTACATTCTCCCGTAGGAATATTTGAAAACACGTTTGAAATATCAAATGACACTGAAAAACAATTTACGGGAATTTCTTCCTTATTTAATGCCTTTGTGAGTTCCATGGAGTTCTTTATCGTTTGTTTAGGTTAAAATTTAGTTTCTTTTTTTAAAGATAGAATTAATTTGAGTTCCCAATTTGTATGTAATAAAGAAGATGCTTCAATACGACCTGCTATTTCATATATTAACAGTCTCACATACAAATTGGGAACTTAAATTAATTCTATCTTCAAAAAAGAAAGATATAAAACTGCAAAAAATTCTTTTATATCTTCATTCACTTGTTATGAATCGTTTGAAAATGGTACGTTAAGTGTTGAAACTGTAGTAACGTTTAGTTAGAATAAAAAACAGTAATTAAATACAAAGTAAACTGTTTTATTCTATATTAGAAATCTCTTGTCGAGTAAATGTAGCCTCATCAGTGTACAACATGAGCCGAAGTAAATTTGGGTGATCAACAATTCTTGTCAGAATTCACTCACAATATGCCAGGGGCCTTAAGGGATCTGCAGATGCAGGGCTTGCTCAGATTGAATATGATAGGAATTCTCCGGTAATATTCGCCATTGGCCTGCCATGTTTGCAACTGTAAAACCAACCTTCTGCAGCTTAAAGAGGGATTTTCCTAGACGACATTCAACACTTCTTCCTCAATTTGTAGTATTGCGTTGTTACAGCGACGTCCCCTCAAATGTGCTTGAGTTGCAAAAAATGTCCCGAAATCATGGAGATGTTGCACTATATTGCGAAATATTTCGTGATTGGTATGGCGACTTGCAGAAAACCGTTATGCGTAGAGCTTTTAGCCGGGGCACTATTATAGTCGGGTCGGTATAATTTTGGCAACTTTCTTCTTTAAAGAACCAAAGGCATACATAATTTTATGCATGTCAATAATTGTCAGCGGACTAGTTGTGCATAGGTATACACATAAGCGACTTATTTACAACTTACTTACAACATTATTAAAATTACCTAGAAAAGATTTTGAGCAGGTAAAATGTTGTATTCCTGATATTTACGCTAACTTGACAGTACTTAATAGTTCTAAGAAAGTAATATATTTTTGCCGACAAATTTATAAATTCTTCATATTACGTTTTCCTTACAGGTTTACTTAGAGTAGCCGAAGTGGTAACACGTAGGCTAACCGTAAATATTTGTATTCACAAATATTCATATTAAAACAATTATGAATGAATCGAAAGGAAACATTTAACAAGAGATTAATCTCAGTTTATACTAGGTGGAAAATTATTTCACTCGCAAAAAATTAAATGCTGGACCCTTGTTACTTGTTCGAGTAGTACAACAGCGAACAGCTGATATGTGTGGAATTTCGAAGAGTATTATAAATTGTATCATACTGCTTGAGTACCGCTGACAGTTAAACCGAATAACATTATTTTTGGCTTTGACGGTTTAATGCTACAATGGCCCGACTATACCTAGCACCGTACAATAATATCCACATCCGTCTTTCCACTTGAAGGAAAAGCTATTTTATTGCTTTTTATTTACGTTTAACTCCAAATTTATTCACAGGCCGACAAAATTTGACAAAACTCCAGATCCTAAGACCAGAGTATACTTTCCCAAAGGTTTTTGGTGCGCTGAATCCGAATCCGACGGGTTTTAATACTTAAGGACTCTATATCGTGTTTATTAAGTTTGATGTCACTAAATTACAAATCATCACGTATCATCTGGAGAATCTTAGAACATCTATAAATTTTCAATAAAAACAACAATCAAATAAATTTAGTGTGGGTTACAGCTCATACAAGGATACATTATAATGATGAAGCAGATGTTGCAGACAAAATGGCCGTTGAACTTGGAGTTCCAAATACAACTACAATCCCTGACCAAACCATTATATATTAGTTTATACACAAAAATCAACCCAATACATTCAAATTCATCCCTCTGTCTAGATAGAAAACCCTTCAGTTCATCAAATAGATGGTTTTGTTCAACAATTTCGAGATTAAATTTTAACCATGGATGTTTTCCCGCACATTTGTACAAGATTGGTATTTTAACAAGTCCAAATCGTGATTACACCGGTGATATAAGATGTGATATCAATCACATATTTTTCAATTGCAGCAAATATGACCTATAAAGGGAATAATTAATGTCATGTTTCACAAAATTAGGAATGAGGTATCCTAACATTGTAATTTTATTATCACAGAACAGGATGGATATCTATAATTTGATTTACCAGTTTGTTAAAAATTGTAAACTGAAAATATGATGAGGAAAAGAAAACAACATATGTATATATATATATAAAAAATAAAACATTCATGTACAAAAAAATACCATATTAGAAATCGTATTAAAATTAAAAAAAAAAAAGAAAAAAGTAATAAGCAAAAAAGTGTATGAAAAATTATAAAAAGTAAAATAAAAAAAAATAATTAATTAAAAAAAAAAAAGGGAAACATGTCGAACTGTTTTGTATCGTATCTTAGAACTCCGTAAACTACATTTAATAGAGCAAACTAGTACATGTGTTTTAAAATAGCATGTAAAATGATGATATAAGGCATACATGTAAATATTATAAATAGCAGAGGAAAAAAAGGAAAAAGTTTGTGGCTAAATGGTTCATATCCAAAGCCAAAAATCTCCAATCACCACCCACCTCTAGTTCATGAACTGATACTGGCTTTTCACTGTTTTGTTAAAGCAAATGACCTATATTCACAAAGGCATAATGATTGACTTTTTTGGGAGATCGATCAATTGAAATTTTTTACTGCTCTCATCGATATTTACTGAAATGAATTTCTTTCTAAAATTGACTTTACATTCTTGGGGGTATCTACTGTTCTTCTCCTGCTCTGCTGTTAAGTTAATAACAAAAGACAATGTCGCATATATCATTCCGAGTGGTATAAACTTGAAAATTGTCCGCAAAACAAAAAATTAATATTAATGATTTTATTGTCACTAATCCGTAATACATTGGCCACAGAATAAGTAACTATCTTTGAGTATGAAACGATGCCTGTTGCGATGTGAAACACGTGCACGGGACGAAGAAATGAATTTTGTTGGAATACAGATCGCTTTTACGAGTAATTTTAAGAGAATTCGTATATATACGATGACAGGCAACGTGAACATTTAGATCATAAGTAGCAGTGGCGGCTCGTGATAATTCTATTTGGGGGCTCTAGTTTCTTAAAAAATATGAAAAAGACTCACCTTTACTCCCTCGGTAATTTCATCTAAGTAGAACTACGATTTTTGATAACAAAAGAAAAAGTTTTATGTACACAATTACAAAAAAAAGTTAAAAATGCGAGTAGAAATGTTATTGCTTATACAGAAAATCAAGTCTTCTGTTATGGATAAAGTTCTTATTCACTGACATCATTGCTAGGGTATTAAGGCGTTCTTCATTCATAGTGTTTCTTAAAATCTTTATCTTTTAGATGAAAACATTATATATACTGGATCTCACAATTCCTCCATTTTCAAACAGCCAAGAAAGCATGTTTAGGCCACCCAAAATATTTTTAAAATCCGTTCTTGAATAAATGACTTCCAATTCAGTCATTAATTTGTCTTATTGTAACATTGGATAAGATTCAACAACTGATTTGAAAGTTGACGTCGGAAATTTCTTTGAATAATTTAGAAAATTGTCTACATTCACTAAAGATGCATGTTCTAAATGACCTCTGTATGACAATATCTCTTCCATCTGAAACATTATTGTATCACACATTTCCTTATCAATTACGGAATTTCCATTTTTTAGGATTAATTTTTCTCCGTTTATTCTCATTCTCAATATTAGTAATTTCTTTTTCTATCTTATCAGTTGAATTTCTAGTAGATGATATAATGTTTTCAAATTCTTCAAACTTTTTTTAAGTTCAATACTGTCTGTATTTCTGGCTTGAAATTGATTAAATAATATGTCTATGTCTATGTGGAAAGATTTTGTGAAATATTTTCTTTAAAATATACCTGTTTTTAGTCACCTGCTCGTTGTGTTTTATAATATTTTTTCTATAAACTGAACCTAACTGAACTGCAATATTTACCGAACTTAACAAAGTCAAATCCGTACTGCACTTTATATGATATTCAGAAATTTCGTATTTTCAAATCCTGTTACCAACCATATCTTGTCCATATCGACAGAATTGAAATAAAATAGAACACGTGAAAGACAAAACGGTGGATATACCTTATCATATCCACAAATACACTGAAATTTTTTGTAAATTTTCTTAGAAAAATGCCTAGTGAAAGTAGTTCTGGAGATGGGTTGGAACCTTTGATGCGAATGATAACACTGACGTACTTTTCTACGAAACACGAAAACACTATATACTGCACTCGACACGTGTTTCGCCAACCAAGTTGGTATCATCTGGAGATGATTAAGGCAGAGTTTTAATAATCTCCAGATGATACTAACTTGTATTATTAAAACGCGCGTCGAGTGCAGTATATAGTCTCGATATTTCGTGGAAAACTACGTCAGTGTTCTCGTAAAAGTACATGTCCCTACCTTGTGTGGTTAGTTGAAAGTCAATTCTGGTGTTGGTCGTCCGAGTTTCTTGTTTTACTTTTTCTGCTAGCAGCAGAGTTTTAAAATTCACTTACAGAATATTATTTGTACTTATTCTCAGTCATTTTGACATCAACCAACTTGAAATAACACAAAAACAATTAAAACAGTGAAACCACAAATTAATATCGAGAGCGAAACCGGCGAAACGATATAAGCACTACTGCGCTACATAAACATTAAAAGCGCAGTGAGGCTCTGATAACTTGAGTCTTCTGTCGCGTTGTAAAAACCGTTCTCCGCGATCGACAATATCCGCACTCGGTTTGTTTCTTCATATATTTCCTTATGCAAGAATAGCTCATATGATCTGAGTCTGCCCCATACTCTTTGGTTAGAGCTATAAGTTGACGGTCAGTACATTATGCGACTTTATTATACACATAGCAGTTGCAAACGGGTAATAACTATGTTAAAAGATATTAAATATAAAAAAATTTAAATAATTGTCATGCTAAATGCATGATATTTTTTTGTTACATTTTCCTAATAGTAACTTGGGAAGCTCGAGCCCCTGAAATTCTATGGAGCAGCCGCCACTGATAAGTCTGTTATCTTTTTCTGTATGTACAGCACAGTTGTTTGTGTCCTTACCAAACAAACATTTCTGAACATAATAACGGTTTCTCCACTGATCTTTAAAATGTGCTAATTTGTATCATCTGTAACAAGAAAGAAAATATTATTAATCAGATATATAGGGTGTTCCATATGTACTGGTACACACAAAGCAATAGCATATTCCTCACGTAAAAATGTTGCGATTTAGCCAAACTTACCTTAGTCTAAAAGTGCATGGTAACCAAGATACAGGTAGTCACAGTTAATTTTTTTATTTTTTTAATTTCTTTAAAAAATTTCAACGTTTTAACAAAATTTGGTGATCGGGGATTTTTTAAGGCGAGAAAATAAAATCTGTTTATAGTTCTATAAGGTACTTTGCGTGCCCTTAAAACGTCATAATTTTTTTGCGCCTTAGTATATCTTTTTCTTTTAAAATTTTCATGTATATTTCAGTATATCTATGCAAAATTTTGAACTACAGATTTATTGTCTATTTTTTTCTCAATATTTTGCATTCATATTTGATTTTTTGAGATTATGCCATTATCACCAGAAAAACTATGTTTTGGTTAACATTAAACAAGAATGGATCTTTGAAACGCTACCTATATCAGAAATTGGCCTGTGATATACAGGGTGTAAAAAATATTATCAAATATAATAAAGGAAAATTTTAAAAATAATAATAATAATATAGTATTAATACCACCGACGTAACGCGGCATTACAGTTGCTATATTACCATCTAAGGCATTCGTACGCGGTAGACTATATACCAGTGCAACCTTACTTTCCCAGAGATATTGAGTCCGTTGTCGAGAACGAGAAATGCTGAATTTATGGGATCTACATGTTCTCGAGGTCAGGCTAATCCAAGCCAACAAGTCTGACATGGTCCTTCCTCGACCATCAACTCAAGCATGTATGTCATCGAATTTTCGGCACTTGCTGAGAAAAACAGCACTTTGAAGGAGGAGGAAAAACGGACTAAATATTGCAATCTCCGGTATGAGCTCCAAGTACTATACACAGGTTTCTCGAACAAAATGGTCGTCCTAATAATCGGTGTACTCGGAGGAATAAAGCCTACGTTGCTCTCGGAATTGAATATCAAATTAGCTAAGTGGCTGGTAGGTCAGATGCAGAAGGTGGTCATTCTAGGTACTTCCCGTCTGTTTAGGGCATATGATTCTGGAATCTACAGCCACTAGTCCTGCGGGATATGGGGAGTAGCTGTGGTTAATGTGTTGTCGCTACTCCCATGTGAATCAGAACCATGGGAAGACTGTTCAGCATCGGGAACTGAAAAAAAAAAAATAAAATAAAATAAAAAAAAAGTATTAACAATATGCTTTTATTTTTGTTGACTGATTACAAATAGAAAAGTATTACAGAAATGGCGTGGTTCAACAAAGTTGCTCTTACACCTAACCATTCCATTTAACCAACAAATGCAGACAAAAGTTAGAAAGGTACGTAAGTATAAGAATAAAAATGTAAAATTTACATATTTCTGTTGGTATAGAGTATGGACTTGATTCGTTTTCTGAATGAGTTAATAGAGAGAGAAGATTTAATATGATACGAACTTATTATATTGATGGTGTAGCGCACACATAGGGTAAGTGTATTTTTGGGCAAAAATGAGTTAAATATATTAAACAAGTGCAAGCACTTTCAACCATTGTTTAGACATAATGAGCAATAAGTGCATCCCTCTGGTGGCCAGTGCTACTACCCTACACTGATGTCATAGTGACTGATAGCGACCTGTAAAGCAGATACCAACAGCTGCGACCTCTAACCCTGGTGGGTTAAACTATATACTGAATAAGATTTACATAAAACAACTACTCAGCGTACAAAAGCCCCCGACCGACCTGTGTTGAATTAAACCTGCAAGTCTTGTTTGATAGCTAAGCTCATTTGTGAATTCCTCACTAGACATAGACCGGTTTTGAACTTGTTATGTTCTCGTCAGTATGCCATAAATAATGGAAATGACAAATAATAATAGCAAACCAGGCTAGCCTAAAGCAGACCAATCAAGACAGACATAGCGAGTGATAAGTGTATCCCTCTGGTGGCCAGAGCTACTACCCGTCAGACATTACCGATGTCTTAGTGACTGATAGCTGCAACCTCTAACCCTGGTGGATTAAACTATATACTGAATAAGATTTACAGGAAACAACTACTTAGCGGACAAAAGTCCTGACTTGCGAGTAGTTATTTCCTGTAAATCTTATTCAGTATATAGGTTAGCCTACTAGGGTTAGAGGTCGCAGCTCTTGGTACCTGCTATGTAGGTCGCTATCAATCACTAAGACACAGTGATGTCCGACGGGTAGTAGCACTGACCACCTTTAGGTAGCCTGGTTTACTATTATTATTTGTCTTTTCCATTACTTATGGCATACTGACAAGAACATAACAATTTCGAAACCGGTCTATATCTAGTGATGATTTGACAAATGAACTTAGCTACCAAACAAGACTTGCAGTTTTAATTCAACGCAGGTCGGGGCTGTTCTCCGCTGAGTAGTTGTTTCCTGTAAAACTTATTCAATAACCATTGTTTAATATATTTAACTAATTTTTGCCCAAAAATGCGCTTACCACATGTGTGCGCAACACCATTGACATAATGTATGTAATTTATGCATGCAATGTATGCAGGTAAAGCATCTTTCAAATTAATCTGAGCTATGCTTGGGTACAGTATATAACTCCCTTTTGACGAATTCATGAGTGTTGCTATATTTCACTAAATTATTATATAGATATTTAAGTATTTCCAATTTGTTAATCTTGTAAACCAAACAAGCTAAATGAAGCTGGAAACGTTCATCCAGGTTTAATCATTTATATTCAAGAAAATTAGATGTCATGTTATCAAACTTCCTTAAACCTTAACTGAATCCGAAGCAAGCATTTTGAACTCTATGAAGACCTTCTCTGTCTTTATTTAAAACGGCTGGCCAATAGACTGTATCACAATATGCTATGTAACTAAGTGTTAGAGAATCACATAACTTTAATTTTACTTCGTTATTTCAAATGGAACACTCTGTATATTATTGGACCATAAAGTGCAGCAGTGAATATTCTATCTATAACTTTGTAATAAAAAGTTTTGAAGACATGATCAGTATCTTCATAATCTCAAAAACTGTGGATATTTTTATGAGTATTGTACATACCTTTTATTTTTCATGTAGATTCCGAAAAAAATCTAAGAAATAGGTTGCCATTAAGAAAAACAAAGTTGCCCTCTACTCAGGGGAAATGGGACAACCTGTATACTTGATGTTATTTAATTCTATAGAGCTTGAGAAACTAGGCACAAAAAAAAGGATTCATTTTTCCCCTATATTGGACTTTCGCGAACTACGTGGACACGCTGTATAAGAAATCAAAAATAAATGCCTACATAATCTTACTATATATGAATAAGGGACGCGTCTACACGTTTCATCTAATAATAGTAGATTGTAGGTAGACTAAAATCAACGGATCTTGGCATGCACGTCATCATAACTGCAATTAGAAAATATGATAAAATAATTCTTTGCCTTTGTCTATCTTTTTCCTGTATGATTCTAAACAGTGTTATACCTTTTCAGTATGAAACGACATTGGCAGTGATATCATATGACCACGCGTTGCTATCTGACGTGCACGCATTCATTTACTAACTTTATGAACTACTATCTACTGTGTAATACAAATGTATGGAGGCCTACCTTTATGTACGAATATCTTAAACATGGCGGAGCAGAAAAAAACTAACAAATTATGTATTCATTATGTGTCTACTGTAAACTCACTAACATTTGAAAAAAAGTCGTTTACAGTATGCCAGATTTAAAATTGTTGCATTTTCTATTCTTCTTCTTCTTCTTCATCTGGGGGGGGGTTGTAGCCCAGTAGCCCCCAAGGTACGTCAGTGGTAAACAAAGAATGTCAGAAAAACATTGCAAAATGCCACTAATATTTAATTATAAATAATAACTAATTAAAACTACTTTATAATAAACATTTTAAAATAATTTTAATTAATTTTCTTAATTTCAGATTCAATCTGTGAAAGTTCTTTTGAGAAATCTGGCTTGAAGTTGTCGAAACGAAATGATACTGGGAATAAACAAAAATCAATAAATCCTATAGAATCCATTTGGAAATTTAAATTTAAGCAGTACGATGGCGAATAAAAGGAGAAAAAAAAAGTATAGGAGAAGAAGAGATGGGGAAGGAAGTGACAAATTAAGACTAAGACATTTTGAGACATCCTAATCTTAATTCTAAGATAAATTGGTCTTGGAAAATACTTTCATTAATTAATCTAGATCAACTTATCTAGCTATCTAAGACTTGCCATTTAAATTCTACCATCACCTCCTTCGGGACGTTTTATTTATTTTTTAACAGACACATTTATGTTGATAACTTTTATCGTACGGTATTTCTACATAGTGTATAATTTTTAGTCCCTTTATTTCAAAATAAAATCAGTTTGTATATTTAGTTTTAACTGTATATTAATTTCCAAATTATATGTACATTCATAATACAAGTTTAAAATTCATTTATTTAGTTTAATGTTACGAAAAGAAATATATTAAATTCAGAAGATATTCATTTTAATTATGCTTGTGTTATATTTATATTTATATGTATCTTAAATAATGTTAATAAAATAATAACATTATGTATGTTTACTTAATATGACAATTAAGATTGTATTAAATTATGTTCTATTTCCTAGCTGTATAGAAATTTCTAAATTTTACACAAAAAGAGAATAAAATAATTTTAGTAATAGCATTGAAAATTATTTCAAATTATCTAGTGTGAGGTGCCATATGATATAATGTAGAGCTAAGAATGATCATTTTAATGGTAATATTTATCTGTTGCCTATTTTCTGTGATGTTCTTGTGTTTATGTGTTTATGTTATTTATTTTATTTATTTTAAATGTGTATATTTTATGACGAATAAAGCCTTTTCCTTACTTATTATTCTAAAAACGCATATCTCGATCGGTAGAAATAAGGCCGTAAGTGCAACTTTATTTATATGTACCTTCTTTTTACTATTTATGAAGGTATAAATACGGAGATGTATCAAGAAATCTAATATTTCCATCAGTATTTGGTCTTTCTTGTTTAATGCCACTCCGCGACAATTTTGTCTATGTAGTGGCTTATTTTTTATTCCACCTTTCATTACCGTAGCCACAATAAAATTTTGTTCTAATGCAGGTTTTTCAAAATCTTTGAAATATTCCATTGTATTCTTTCCCCTTGTTGCGCAAACCATTACAATATTATGTATGGTCGAGGTTGAACTTTTTTTAGTTTAACTTGAGAACTATAATCCTGACAATCTGTGAAATCAACAGCTTGCATACTTTTAATATCTACCTTCCCTGAATTCGCACTTTGCACCGCTGTTTAGATGTCCTTGAAATCACACAAATCACCCATTTTTTCATACTGTGTACAATCTGGTGGTGGAAACTATCAGCACTCATGAATGTATGTCCACTTTGAAAGTATTTGATATATATTTCATTAGTTCTGATTTCTGTAGAATTTACGATGTACACTAAAAAGCTGTAAAAACACCAGTTCTTGTTATGGACCGAGCCATTATCCAACCACAACGTCATTGTCTCGGCTTCCCCTATTTTTCAAGAAAAGGGTATGAAAGCTGCTTATATCTTCCTTTTCTCTGCCAGCTATGGGTTCGTGCCAAATAACTGCTAAAGGTTTCAAATCTGACTGTTTTTACCGACAGGAACGAAACTTTCATTAAACATGATAAGCTTGGGAGTAAATAATACTATCATATATTATTCCATTCGTGGTAGCATGATTATTTTCTGGAGGTCTGCATCATTTTTATTTCTCACGATATCGGCATTACTCCTATAAAGTGTCCTGGATTTTTTGACACGTATTTCATGATTAATTTGATCCTTGCAAATCTCGCAGTCTGGCTGTCGGTTTTTAGAATGCTCATGTAATGTAAACACAGATCTCGCATTGTTCATTGTCCAATTTTGCGAAAGAGATATTCATGTCATTCAATACCTTTCGGTAGACATCATATGAACATAAATCCCTAGCATTTTTATTATTGTAGTCTCTCCATATAACTTTAATATTTACGTCACTGGGCAAATATTGTCGATTTGGTTCGTGTTTTCTTCGGTAGTATGATATGCTACTACTTGCTCTATAACAAATAGTTAAGAACAACCAATACGTTATTTTACCACACAATTATTACATAAGGCCCATCAGTATGTAGCAAAAAGGCGCAAAACTCCAGATTGGTTGCCGCCTTTTTTGCTAAGTATTTGCTTATTGCGGCCTTTTTGCATCTTAAATTGATGACGTGGCCAGCTTACGACCTATTCTATTTTAACACGGCTTTTATACTACATATTTATACACAAAAGTGTATTACCAATATAGAAAATCAAAGAACAAAAAATCCTGGCGGCAGATATTTTGTGACCGCATTTTCTCAAACACGTTAACGTGGAAATGTGAAATTTTGCATATATCAGTGATGTCCAAGGACGAACCATATTGACTATCAGTGAAATTGGTGCCCCAGGCAGGGCACATCTCAGGGGGTAAAATTTCTTTTGCGTCAAATCAAAAAATGGTTCAAATACTGAGAAAAAGTGTTTAAAATTCATCTCATTAAATTAAAAAATATAGGCGGTCTCAGCAATACTTATCATATCTAATCTGAAATGGATGAAAAATAAATCATTTTGTTTTGTTTTATTTCGCCTTCTTTGTCTCATTTGTCTCCTTTATATCATCTGCCTCAATCATCTCATTCTCCCCATGTATCTCAATTATCTCATTTTTCTCATCTGTATCATTTGTCTCATTTGATTCATTAGTCTCATTTGACTCATTTGTCTCATGATTCACTTATTTAATTTGTCTCATTTGCTTCAATCGTTTGTTTTATTTCATTTTTGTTTATCTGCTTTGTCTCGTTTATATTTTATTTATCATCTGTCTCATATGCTCATTTGTATCTTTTCGCATTTATCTCATTTGATATATTTGTCTTATTTGGTCTCATTTGGCTCATTTAACTCATTGATCTCATTTTTCTCATGTATCTCTTATTTGTCATATTTATCTCTATATCATTTCTCATTTGCCTCCCATTTGTCTCGTTTCTCATTTATCTCATTTATCTCAGTTCTCATTTATCTCGATTGTGTAATTTCTCATTTGTCTCATTTGAATCATTTTTCATTTCTCATTTGCATCATTTCACATTTGCCTCAATTGCCTTATTTGTCTCGTCTTAAACTAATTTATCTCATTTGTCTCATTTATCTAATCTTATTTGTCATATTTATCTTATTTATTTTGTTTATTTTGTTCATATTAATTATTTTATATAAATAAATCAAATAAATGGAAATGACATTTTCAATAAAGCAATTTATTTGATGTCAAATTGAAAATGATGATATGAAAGTATTGTCGAGGAGTAACTAGCAACTACCGATTTTTACTTTACGCTGCTCAATAGGTAAACCGAATTGTATATAGACAGGACAAACTCACAAGAAAGAACATCATGAAAAACCAAAATTTTTTTGATACTGAATAACTTTTCTTAATAATTTTTTGCTGTATCTCTAACGCTAAATAAAAATAGCAAAATGACATTTTTGAGTGAACGCAGTGGAGTTGATGTGACAATTGAAAATATATTAAAAATCATAAAAGATGCGCCTTGGGATTTCACAATAAAGAAAAATTTTTAAATCGTTTTGTCAAATAATAAACGAAATGTCAAGGTGTGTCCACTTAAGATGGGACACATTGTATACAACAAATGAATAATGTTACAGATAGTTATTAAGACCAAAAGGATAAACATAAATTTACTTATTGTAACATTAGAATTTAGTGTGCAGAGCCGTAGTATCCGACTGGGTAAAGCGCTATACCACTCGATACCGAAGGTCGATAGTTCGATTCCATCTTGGAGCGTGTTGAAAATTTTATTTGTAATTTATTTCAATTAAGATAGGAGAGGGAATTGTCGATGTCCTAGATGTGGGATTGGACTCCACAATAAACTGTAGGCCTCGTCTTTCTTTACCCAGCACAAAATCAAGGTTTTCTGGGGGTTACTTCGGTGACTTGAAAGGCGGTTAGGAAAACGTTCAAGAAAACATTTTAAGGAATATATCAAACTTCGTAATTTTTTATTATAGTTGTTATACATTGTGAACAGAGGAGAAAATTTCAAAAATATTATGGAATTGAGAGAATTGAAATTTGGGAATTTAGACTTGGAACATGAAATTTAATTTGGTTCAAAAAATATCTACTAGTTCTAATTAGATAACCAACAGTTTGTCGTGATTCATTTACTAGATGATTTACTGCAGTATAAAAAAAGTTTATTGTCACGGTCCACAAGAGTTGGTGATCTTTGAACAACTAAGTTGTCTACTCTCATTGTCAAACATAATAGGATTAGTTTTTAGTTGTTCATAATGTCACATTTAAGTTAAACTTTTTTAAACACACCAATTAAATAAATCTGAGAGATAATGAGGGACGGCACAGTCATTTAAGGTAAAAGATTTCAGACAGTATAGAGCAAACAATAATCGTCCGTAATGGTCACAATATCATTAATAAATATGTTAAATAATGGTCAGGGAACGGACTCTCTATGGAACAGCCGATGTTGCGATATATTTGAACAATCGGAAACCACTATAGCCTACATATTGCATCCTATTAGAAAGATGGGAATAAAAGAATGCTAGTAATATAAGTGAAAAACCTATATTTGATAAATGAACTTGCGTTGGTCGATAGTTTCAGAGATATACTGAACTGTGCAAATTAAATTAGATGTGGTGGATCGGCCTTCGTAAAACTATGCTAGACAACCGATATCTGACTGCTGACTTTGAAATAAGTTCGCGTCCTCATCTGTCTCGGTTTCGGTCTTGGTTTCGGTCTAAATCTAGGTCTTGGTGCCCATCCCGTCCCTACACCTCCACAACAATAGAAATGTTAGGAGACCGAAATAATTTTCCTTTACATACAATAAAAGCTTATTATACAATCTATTTAAATCGTGCTCAAAAACGTATTTCTCCTCATTACTACGAGTTTGACACACGACTTATGGGGACTTCCTGTATACCATAAATATATATAGCAAAGTATACTATAAATATTTTATATAATCTCGTAATGTTATCTTAAACCCAATATTTCATAAAAAAAATGGACGCTTTCAAGGTTGGCCACTACCTGCTGCTTAACATAGGTTATTAATATGACTCTTGGTTATTGCCGTGTTCAATAAGGTGACATGTCTGAGTGTTTGTAATCCGTACTTGTGAATAACTAATACCTTTGAAAGAATTCAATAATTGAATACATTTAGGGAATGCCTTTGAGATACCCTGAAATGGATTGAAGTCCTTCGGTAATTTCAAACAATATCTAATTGGTCAGTTAATATTATATGTCGTTAGAAGTAAGGGATGATTTAAAGAAAATCATAGCTTTGTTTACCTGTTAGAATCAATCCAAATGGAATATAAACATTTTTTTTTATTAAAGTGGCGATTTGGCTAATTTACTATAAAAATGTAAGAATTAATTTTTTAGATTAAATGCAAAAGTATATATATATATATATATATATATATATATATATATATATATATACATATATATATATATATGTATATACATATATATATATATACAGGGTGTCCCAACCTCGCGTCGGCCGAATGTCCTGGCTCTCTTATAAGAGATATCGAAAAATTTCAAAAACGGGGTGATGAGGGCGCAAAGGTACATAGTCTAAAAATATTTTGGAAATATACAGGGTGATCCATTTAGGCGTGACGACATAAACTTATGTTTTTTTAAATGGAACACTAGGTATATTATTACATTTTGAATTCTCCTTTTAAAGATGACTCAAATGATATGCCCTTGATGGGGTCTGCGATGGGTTGGCATCCATTATATGGGTGGTTCTTCCAAAACATGCCAACTTTGTGAGCTCACTGTGACGTAATGGAAGAATATTTTGAGATCTAGATTATGTCATAAATTGTCAAACACCCTGTAGTTTACGCTACTGTTATCGGATCTAACGAAATCGGTCACTTTATACCGGGTGAGGTCAGGAAACGCCAAAACTACTTTTTCTCATTTTTTTCAAATGGATTACCCTGTATATTATGACACCAAAGAAAAGCCCTTGGAAAGAGCTTTCCACTGATGTAAAGGTTTAAAGGTCTATCTATCGTGAGTGCCAGAATTTGATGGCAAAGTGGCACAATTCAAGGTTTATTAAAACTACGATCAATTTTCAATTGTTCTGTGAATTTTCGTGAAATCGGCGCTTTCAGCAAGAAAATTTCAAAAAATAGTTTCTTATACTCGGAGAAAATACCGTACTTCAGTGCAGAAAAATACTTTAAAATGGTGTAATTCATTCTTCTAAAATAAGACCAAAAAATACTTTTATTTTTTTCAATTCAATGAAAGATAGTAAAATTTTTGTTAAGTTTGGGAAGCTGTTGTTCCACGTACTATCATCGAAAGCAAATAAAAAAAAAATTGTAGAGAATTTCAAATTGCTTCTAACTTTCAATTTATCGAAATAAATTCAAAAAATCAGTAGGTACCTGTCATAAAAGTACCAGTCTTGTCAATAGTTTACTTTATTGTTGTAAAATTTCGAGTGTTGATATTTTTCTTAGTATAAACGAACGAGTAACATGAAATTCACCAACAAGAGTTAACTGATACCATATATTGTTTGGGAGAAGGAATTGCTTATTGGCACTGAAGGATTTATGGAATAAATACCCTGAGAGACGAATTCCTGATCCCAACTCATTCAAAAACTTGAAAAAAAGATTTTGAGGACACTCAGTAATGTGTGTTATACCAAAAGAAAATTGAGGAACATGGTTGTAAATAATGAAGAACACGAATTGACAGTTTTGCTTCATGTGCAAGAGAATCCTCACATAAGTTGTCGTGAAATTGAACAACAAACCGATGTAAGTAAAAACTTCTGTAATCGTATCATCAATAAATACAAATATCACCCCTATCACATTCAATTACACCAAGACCTTTATGGGGAAGATTTTCCAAAATCGTATTAATTTCTGCAATATAATGCTAAATAAAATTAACGAAGATGCCCAATTTTTATCAAAGGTTTTATTTACTGATGAAGCTACCTTCTCAGTAATGGGACAGTAAATCGCTATAACATGCGTTATTATGCGCCTGAAAAACCCGCACTGGGTCAGGTAAGTGGATCACCAAAATCGATGGTCAATTAATGTATGGGGTGGTATAATAGACAACCATGTCATTGGACCGTGGTTTTTGAGGATGGGGTATTAAATGTCCGAAGATATCACAATTTCTTGCGTTTGAATTTAGAGGGGCTGCTTCAAGATGTAGATGAAGACGTCAGAGAGAACATGTGGTTCCAGCACGACGGTGCGCCCTCACATAATCATCGAATAGTAAAAGATATTTTAACTAATTGGAGAGTGGAACAATGGATTGGTCGTGGAGGACCCATAAGATGGCCGGCATGGTCTCCAGACCTAACTCCTTTGGATTTTTTTCCTATGGGGTTATGTGAAGCCAGGGGAGGTTCACAGGGTGAGGCCCACAACCAGGGAGGATATGCAGGAAAGATCGCTGCAACATTTCGCAATGTTTTAATAGCTACACTAGCCGGTGTTCGAAGAACAACTGAAAATCGTTTACGGCTGTGATCGGGGAGAATGAGAACATTTTTGAACATTTAGTTTAATTTCCAGTGCTTCCACCCAGTTTCTTTCAAATAAAGTTTTCATTTCCTCTTTTCTGATTTTTTGTCTGCAGAGAACTATCATGTGTGCAGATAATGAGGCAGATGGGTTGATACCATTATTTTCGAAATTGTCTTAATGAAAAGAGCCGATTTCAGCGAAATTCACAAATCAATTGAAAATTGAGCGTAATTTTTTAATAAACCTCGAATTGTGCCACTTTGCCGTTAAATTCTTGGCACCCATGATAGATAGACCCTTGAACCTTTATATCAGGAAAGCTCTTTAAAGGGCTTTCCTTTGGGTGTCATAATATATAGGGCGTTCCATTTGAAAAAAGAGAAAAAGAGTTTTGGCGTTTCGTGACTCACCCGGTATAAAATGACCGATTTCGTTAGATCCAATAACAGTAGCGTAAACTACAGGGTGTTCTTACAATTTTTGACACAATCTAGAATTTCAAAAATGTTCTTCCATTACGTCACAGTGCGCTCACAAATTTGGCATGTTTTTGGTACAAACTCACCATATCATGGTACCAACCAATCGCAAACCATCAAGTGTCTTCGTTTGAGTCTTCTTTTAAAGGAGAATTCAAATATGTAATAATATACCCTAGTATTCCATTTAAAAAACATAAGTTTATGTCGTCACGCCTAAATGGATCACCCTGTATATTTCCAAAACATTTTTAGACTATCACGTTTGCGCCCTCTGTCACCACATTTTTTTGAAATTTTCGATATCTCTTATAAGAGAGCCAGGACATTTGGCCGACGCGAGGTGGGACACACTCTATATATATATATATATATATATATATATATATATATATATATATATATATATATATATATATATATATATATATATATATATATACATATATATATATATATATATATACATATATATATATATATATATATATATATATATATATATATATATATATATATATATATATATATATATATATATATATATATATATATATATATATATATATATATATATATATATATATATATATATATATATATATATATATATTTAACTAGTTGTCATTTTTACTATTGGATATTTTGTCTCTTTCGACTTTTTTAATAGTTTTTTTTTCAAATACAATCAAAAAGTAGTTTTTCAGAAAGCAGAATACTGATAAAATAAATTGGTGATTGATTGTATAAGAATAACATTTGGTAATAATGAGTTTCCATTATTTGTTGGCCAAGAGCAAGTTTAACTATGAGAACAAATGTACTGGCGTTTACATAAAACGTATTATGTCTATTTCTTGTACAGAAAGTGTAATAAATGATTGTATGATGACCCTTCCACAGACGTACTTTTTTTTAAAATTGTATTCTATAATATGTACAGGTTTACCTTATTTATCTAGGGAGACGTCAAATAAGTCGAGAGGATACTATTTTAATAAATAAAGCTTTAATAAACATACATCGTTCGTTTAGTTTGGAAGAACAGGACGTTTATTTTTTGAAGTTTCTTTTTTAATTATCTTAAAACACATTGAGATATCATATTAAACTTAATACATTCATTGAGCAGCTCATGAACAATATTCAAGTATCTATTTTGCCTTATATACTGAGTCTCTTAGTTTTCGATCCATCTACATTTTAAACCCCTCAGTCTCTTTATACTACGTCACTTGTAATTTTTAATTTTTTCATTTGGAATGGCTGGTCAATTTGGAAACTTTTTTGTTAATTGAAAGTTTTCGATATTTCTCTCGATTTAGAAATAATTTTCCATAATTCATTCTAAAGGTGCATAAAATAATTTAATCTAAAAATAATAATTATAATTAACCGTTACCCCAGGTTTTGTCAATGGACAGCATTAGTGTGGTGTTACGCATTACGAAATTGGCCATACATATTGTCATAAGACATTAGTAGTCAGTTACATTGGAACTTGATTATTAATGCATATGCGTAATATAAAAGAGATTGATGGGTTTAAACGGTAGATGGACTTGAAAACTAAAAGACCCGGTATATCTGAATTATTAAAATAGCTACTGAATATTGTTTATGAACTGTTCAATAAGTGTACTAATTTTTATATCGATATCTCAATCAGTTTAAGAGACAATTAAAAAGAAATTTTAAAAAATATTTGTTTCAAGCTCTGTAACTTTAAAACAGAACGAAGTACGACGTATTTAATGAAATTTTTCTTAAAATGTAATCGTCTCTCGATTGTCGAAGTTATGGTACTTAGAAATAGAAACACGTAGGTATATGGGTTCCCGTTGATCCTCAGGTGGACCATAGGTCCTCCAAGAATTTCCACCTGACCTGATTATGAGCCAATTGCTTCACTTCTCCCCAGATTTTGTTAATTATCTTAGTTTCACCTGTTGTGTCCTTTTCATGTTGTTTTCGGATTCCCTCACTCACACTTGCCATATATTATACCCACAATGATGTTTGGTCTGCAAAATATGTGCTCAGCCATCCCACTTTCTATGGTCGATCTCCAAGTCAATTTTATCTTGCTTCGCTTTCCTCCAAAATTTTTCATTTGGACCAAAGGATACGCGGTGTTTTGGTAAACATTTACACTTGGATTTTCCTGGTTATTGACCTAGTGGTCTTCATGTATTACAGCCGTAGAGTAGCACATATTTTGTATTAAATATATAAAATTTAGTAGAATCTCTGTATACCCTAGAGCCCCATATGGGATTCAGCAGTCCAAAACCGCTTTGGGAATTTCTCAACCACATTTTTCTCTGTGTCACCCGTGTGATCTATCACTATTCCAAGGTACACAAATTCATCTGCTATTTCTATCAGTTGATCGTTGATGTACAGGTTTGTTTCGATGACTGTATCTATACACATTTCTTTGTTCTTATATATATATTGACTTTCAAGCCCACTTTCCTTGCCTCGGCTACCAAATTAATGTTCTAGTTTCCCTCATATCATCCCAGTGTATTATATTATAAAATTCCAACTTATTTCTCTTTCGGCAGTGCTTGTTTTAGCTAGAACGAAATCTAACACGATGTTGAACAATAGTAAAAATAATACGCATTCCTGCTTTACTCTCTTTATGATTGATATTTATTCTCCTCGTTTTCTTTTATGTATAATGCGACAGCTTGCCCGCTTCCTTTCTAGCCAGCAAAAGATGACCCGCGCGGCAAGGAAGAGTATTGCCGATAAGTTGCCAGCTTTCAGAGATATTATATTCTAGGAATATAATATCTCTCCCAATGATTAGGAAAGGATGCAAATGATCACAAAAATTCGAGGCACTAATTCATTTATTATACACTATTGGAAAAAGTCTAATTTGAGTGCCTGTTTGTGTGTGTCATAAAGGATAAGAATAGCAAAGTTATGCATGGGAGAGAAAGAGAATTATGTATCAATGTTGCCTCATTGTACGTTGTCTTTGTGAAGTACAGAAGGTACGCCCTATCATATCCCTTCTTTCCACACACAGTTTATTGTACATATATTAGGCGTTTAGAAAAATTCTAGCGATTTGCAAATATTCTCTTTATCTAAAACTAATAAGAAAAATAAAGACAGAGATAGTGAATTGACCACTCGGGGTAAATTCTTCTAGCATTCTGCTATTAAATAAAAATAAATTAACAAATATTCTAACGAAAATAAAATAAAAAATTCTAAAAAGAAATAGTTTTAAAAAAAACGTTTTGAAAATGAAACAAATGTTATTTTATAAGGGGCTCCAAAATGTCGCCCTGTAGCGCCTGGTAATACCCTAATCGGTGATAAAATTCGTTTCTGACATTTAAAAGCATGTCAGGAGTCACACTCTGTAGGGTGGCAACAATTTTAGCACGTAACTCTTACAAGTCAAGCGGTCGCTCGTGTTCATGTTTATAAATTGAGGATATTGCACATCCCTAAAAAAAATCATTAGGTGCCAAGTCGGGGGATATTGGTGGCCATTTTATTATGCCTCGTCCACTTATAGGACGGTCGGGAAAAGTGTTGACTAAAAACTCTTGCACCTTCTTGCATTATGAGCAGGACAGCCATCTTGCTGGTAATAAATCTCCCCGAAGTTTACGTCAAGAGCTTGAACAGCGGGAATAATCTGATTCTGCCAAATGTTTAAATATTTGTCGGCATTTAAGTTACCGTCAATGAAAATAGGACTAATGACATGATCACCTAATATGCCGGCCCAAATGTTACTTTTGTGGATATTGAGTAAGTAATGGCACACTCAAATGTTTATTTTCCCTGGACCAATATCGAACTACAGAAGGATTATGCTGTCCATGTATGGAAAAGATGTTTCATCAGTGAATAAAATATTCTTGATGACATTTTTGTTTTCATTAGCATTTTCCATCATGGTTTTACAAAAATTCATTCGTTTCGTACGGTCTTCAGGAAAAATTCATGGGTAGTTATAATTTTGTAGCAGTGGTACTTATTTCTTTTCCAGAATATTCCGCACTGGTCGCTCTTGTACACCAATTTCTTACGAGATTTGTCTACTTGAACAAAGTGCATTTACCTCGACGAAACTACAGACATTAGTTTCGCGCCTTTCCCGATCTTCCCTTAAGTAAACTGTAGGCTCGTCTTCGTCATTTAAATGACATTTTCTGTAATTTGTCGCACATCCCACAGACTCAAATTTATGAATGATGTTTAATACAGTTTGAACCGTCGGGGCAGGACGGTTTTCAAATGTAGAAATTAATCGCCCGGTAAGTCAATCAGTAGTATTACCGCCGTAATACCACTTGATCATTTGCACTTTTTCTTCTGTAGTTGTATAAACATACATTTTTTAAGTTAAAGAGAAATGCTAGTTTAACTTACCACGATAACGGCTGACGCAATAATAAAAGAAATGAGACAACCGCAACGTGAAAGCAGTTCACCACGTGATCACAAAATTGCTTATTGCAGTGTTGCCAGATTGTGAAAGTGTGATTATCAGAAAATAACAATGAAATTACCAGATTTTAGGAAAAATTACCAGGTACTTCAAATATTACGCCAATATTCAAAAACTTTATTATAAAAAAATAAATAAACAAAAGTAAAACAGTTAGAAGTATATTGAATAGAAACTTTTCAAATATTAACAATTGGCTGTCAAGTTCGACTTCAGAAATTATATTGTCATCTTCATTTTCGTTTATATTTTTGTATAATATTATGGAATTTTATGATTCTTTCACGCATTCTGAACTTAATACAATACCATTTACTATGCTCGTCATTAATTGATATGTGGTTATAGGTTTCATCTTTTTGGTTTTGATTAAATTACGTTAACCTTTGAAAAAAATGCGTCCACATGTAGCACTGCGTGCAGTCTGCACTCATTGCAGAAAGAGGGGTAGATCTCTCATTTTTTGTGCAGTGTAGCATTTATTTAATAATTATAAAATAAATGACCGTAGCTGCATGAACAAAATCTCGTATGCCGCCCTACTACTAACTAGATGTCGCCAAATGTTCATCGCAGTTAGTAAAATGGAACAGTATTCATTGCAAATTATGCAATTTACATGAAACGATTTTAGTTATTTTTCAAGGTGTAAATAATTTTATAAAAACAGTGACGTTCCCAAAAAATTATCATAGATTATGCCATTATTAGAGGATCCATTAACAACTACCAGTTAAAATTCCAAATTGTAGATTTTGGTAACTACCAGGCATCTGGCAAAACTGTTGTTTGTTCTATCTACAATAAACTTAGTGTAGAGGGAAGGGATCAGATGTAGAAGGAATGTGATGCCTGAGGACTGGAGGTGTACCGGATCACATGTGGAAGGGATACGATTAGACGGATAAGTACCCTCGTTACTTCGTAAACACAACAACACAGTAAAAGGCAACAGTGATACACAGTATTTTCCTGTCGCATACATGACTTTTTGCTATTTTTTATCCTTTATGCACACACAAAGCAGGCACTCTAAGTAAACTTTTTTCTACTGTATATCATATATAGCTTTTATGATATCGAAGAATTTTGCCGCAAGCCCTTCTCAAGAAATGCACCCCAGATAGCTGCGTGCCTCAAAGTATCGACAGCTCTTTTAAGGTCAATGATTGTTAAGAATAGCGGCGAACTAAATTCCTGTGACTATTCAATAATAATTCGTAGTGTTATTCTGATCCACGCCTGATCAGTTAGATCTAAATCCAGCCTGTTCTTGCCTGAGGTTAGGCAGTAGTACTTCTGAGAGACGGCTGTGAATGATGTTGGTGGTTAGTTTTTTGATCGTATTCAGGAGTGTGCAAATTGTGATCAGAACGCCTTTTTTAGTCGTTTAATATAACGCCTAAAAAAGGCCCTTGTTTTCACTCATCAGGGAACTGTTCTGATTTCCACGCAGATTTTATAATTTGCTATATCAGATCAGGTATGTTGCCCGAATAGCACTTGAGGATTTCAAGGGGAAGGTTGTCTTGACCACCAGCTTTGCCTGTCTTTAGGTGGTTTATTATTCGCTTTATCCCTCAGTGGTAGTAGGTTCATTGATGTCAATTCTGACAGGGTGCAGTAAACACTAGTTGTTCAATTTACGTTCTGTCTAGTTACGATGTGGTGCGCTAGCAAATTATTCTGTCCATCTGGTGAGTTGGATGAATTCCATATTGATTTTATATTTCAATACGTAATTTTATTAACTCCTTTAGGCAATACCTAACCTTATTTTAAGAATAACTCATCAGTTCATACTGCACACGTGGTTCGTAACTGGGTTGAAGAAAATAATGTAACAACACTTCCTTGGCCGCCGAAAAGCCCCGATTTAAACTCTATAGAAAATTAGGGTTATCTTCTAAAAAAAGATTTACAAATATGAATTTAGATCCAGAAATAGAGAGGAGGTAACTGCGTTTCAAAGTGCAAATGCAAAATAATTAGTTCCATGCCTAAAAGATTACAAGGTTTTTAGATTCAGTTCTAGAGAATAATTATGTTTCTACAAAATACTTTCTACTTAATACTTTCATAATTATTTTTACTTAGATATTTGCCCAAAATCATCCCTGTTTTCTCATAATTAAAAAAAATTACCGAATTATTTGTTGTTAGTTTTTTTTTATGAATACATCGCACCAATGATTTGTTGTCAAAATAACATAATTGACATAACTGACGAAAAGCTCCCATTTAAAAAAGAAAAGTTTTCGAAGAAACAGATTACTTGATAAAAATTCGATTACTTTATTTCGGCCCCAACAGTGTGTAGAGGGTGGGCAAATTTCGATGTTTGTGTAGGGTAACTCGGTAACTGTAAGAAATACAAAAAATGGAAGACATATTCTCGAGGTCTTTTTTTGACAGATTCACTGGCGAAAATAAAAAATTTGCTATCTTTTGTTTCCGAGTTATTAATAAAAGTTTGATTTTTTCGACTTTTAAACACATTTTAATATCTTGATTGTTTGTAAAGTTATGAAAAAAACACGTTTACATTCTTCAGACACTTTTTTCTGCATAATACAGTGGAGTCGAGAAAATTTAAAAAAAAGATGCAATTTTGAGTTATGGCACAAAGTTTTATTTTTTTTAGAAGGGAATCATAGTTGGCTATGGTTTAGTTAAAAAATATTTTATTTTTCTCTTTCAAACCATATATCATATGTGGGGTCGCTTTTGATGTGTAAATATTTAATAGCGGAAATAATCTTTTAGTAGATTACATTTTGCGTTTTTTTATATTTGTTCCAAGTAGGCGTGTGTCATCTATAACAGTGTTTATTCATTTGTCAGTAAACTGTGTATTAACAATTTAGTTTCCATCATAATTACACCCCATTTAACCGTAAAAGTGAAGATGTCTGACGAAAATTATGAGAAATATGATATTTTTTTTTTTTTTGCATTTTGGCTTCTGAGAAATATGATATGATAGAATGCTTTAATCAAAGTAATAACAATTGTGATATTGCATCCGAGATATATTTCAATTGCTATCCAGAAAGAAGACAACCTAATAAAGCTATTTTTTAAGAGGTTAAAAAGAGAATCTCATTAATTGTGGTTCCTTCAACAAGCCAAGACCAAAAAATCAGATATTTATAATCTAATTTTGTAATACATTACAATTACAAAATAAAAATTCAAATTAAAGGAAACGTTCAAACTGACGTCCGTTATGTTCAAGACGTAAATTACACTTCTTCATAACACTCTGAACTGCATTATAAATATGAAGATTTAAAATAGATTTCACACAGTCTATAAAATTTTGTCTGTGTTCATTTATGTCGGTACTGGTTTTCTTGTATAATTTGTCTTTAATGTGGCCCCAAAAGAAAAAAATGCAGTGGTGTTATGTCAGGTGATCGTGGTGGCCTCCTCACTAGTCCTTTACTTCCCATCCAGTTATATCCACAATTGATATTTAATAATTCTGAAACGGTCCTGATATTATGAGGTGGTGCACCGTCTTGTTGGAAGAACTGATTTCTTGCTTCAGTTAAGGGTAGATTGTCCATAAATTTCTCAATATTTTCTGGTTTAAGATTTCGTAGTACCGTTGGCCATTTTTTTGATTTATGTGATATGTTAAAACACGATTGTCATGTACAGTACACCAAACACAAAAACCAAAGCGTCCCTGAGATTGCATGGCAACGGTACGGTGAGGGTTCATATCAGACCAATAGTGCTCGTTATGCCTGTTAAAAATTCCTGCACTGCTGATTTAGGCTTCATATATCCAAACTACATTTCTAGAGAAGAATGGATCATGTTGACTTTTTTGACAATGCCATATGCAAAACTCCAATCATCGCTGAAGATCAGTTGTTGCTTGCAGGTGATATTGTTTCCTTATTGTATAAGGCCAAAATTTGTGTGTTTCAAAATACCCAAAGCTCGATGTCTTGAAATCCCATAATCAGCTTCAATTTGACGACTTAAAATTGAAAGATTTGCAACCGCCATTTCAATTACAGTTATAGGAGTTTCTTCAACATCTTCACTGTTGTAATTTCTTGGTCATGACTTCTTGAAGGATCCCTATTGATAAGATTTTCTTTCAACCTCTTACAAATAGCTTTATTAGGTTGTCTTCTTTCTGGATAGCGATTGAAATATATTTCGGATGCAATATCACAATAATTGTTCTTTCTTTGAATAAAGTATTCTAACATATCATGTTTCTCGTAATTTTCATGAGTCATCTTCACTTTTACGATTAAATGGGGTCTAATTATAACGGAAACAAAATTATTAATATGCAATTTACTGACAAACGGATAAACGCTGTCATAGATGACAAACGCCTGGAATAAATATAAAAAAAATGCAAAAGTAATCTACTAAAAAGAATATTTTCGTTATTAAATGCTTAGACATCAAAAGCGACCTCACATATGATATATAGTTTGAAAGAGAAAAAAAATTTCCTTTTTAACTAAACTCATAGTAATCATTTACCATTTTAAAAAAATACAACTTTATGCCATGACTCGAAATTGCACCTTTTTTTTAATTTTCTCAACGCCACTCTATTATACAGAAAAAAGTGCTTGAGGAATGTAAACGTTGTTTTTTCATAACTTTACAAACAACCAAGATATTGTCATGTGTCTAAAAGTCGAAAAATTTAACTTTTGGAAAACAAAAGACGATAGCAAATTTTTGTTTTCGCTTGAATTTGTCTCAAAAAAAAGAGATGGAGAAAATGTCTTCCATTTTTTTGTATCTCTTACAGTTACCGAGTTACCCTATACAAACATCGAAATTTGCTCACCTTGTAAATATGTTAAAAGAAGCGTAAGCACTAAATTATTGAGATTAAAAATGCAATATGACATATTTATATATTCATGTTATATTGTAATGAAATCACTGTTTAAATATTTCGATATGCTGTAAAAAACGTTATTTAAAATAATATGCTTAATCCTATATTTAAAAGATAATATCAAAAGAAGTTTAATATCTTGGGGGAAACCATTGACGCCCAAATATGCGGTGCCGTCTCTCTAGTTTTGCTTTTTCTTAAATACTTATTATCCAGATTATTATAATTTATTATTTGATCTCATCACCAGGCGTGGTATATGTGGCACGATCATTTTGATGTGTACACTTAGAAATATATTATGTACAGGGAACTGTCAATATTTTTAATTTGATAAATTTTATTTTACATTCTTTTCTAAAATTGAGTCCCGCAATTAGTCTTATTGCCACCCGTTTGTATTTTCACACACTAGTAATAGAGCTCAAATGATCCCATACAATGACAGTGTAAGATATCAGTGAATGGATGAGGCTGTAAAAGTTGGTTAGAAGAGTTACTACAGTTACTTGATGAGCTAGACTTAGCTAGATAGACATATTGGTGTGACTTTTCCATAGCAATTTATGGTCCAAGTAAAAGCAGCGAGAAACAACAGACGTTGGGTTATTTATTTGATCTATATTTCTGAGGCTAAAGACCGTAATCTCAGTCTTGGTGGTATTCAAGTTTAATTAATTTATAAGTAACCAGTTTTGATTCATGCATTCTTTTTTTAGTTAATAAATCATCTAAGTTGATAATACGTTTAGTTGGGTTAGTATCATCAGCAAATATGATAGTAGAAGTTCAACTATTTACTGACACTGAGGTAAATTGTTAATATAAATTAAAAAGAGAATTGGGCTAAGCATTGAGCCTTGTGAGACTCAAAAATGTTCACATTACGTCTTGTTGAATTAATACCCTTACATATGACATATTGTTGTCTGTTATTGAGATGTGACTCCGGATGATTTAAAAAAAACTCCAAAGTATGCGGATTTTAGTACTCGCTAAGAATGAAATTAGACCAATATTTTGAAATTACAAAATGGTGCTAGTAGGGTAAGGTCTGTATTTAGAAGTAAATGAAAATTCTGGACTTGGTAGTTTAACAAAATACATAATCTTTATGCATCCATTTAAAAAATTGTGTCAGTATTGTCTGTTTTTCTGTCCTTACCTGTCGATCTATTTGTATCCACTATAACTCCAAAGTTTAATACCAATTTAATAATAATCGTTTTTAAAAAATTATGGATTAATCATTATGTTAGAGGAATAGTGTACCAATCGAAATTGTGCTTGCCTTGGTGAGCTTTTTTGGTTTTGAGAGACTATTTTAAGTTTGTAAAAATCAAAAAAATATTAATGATTTTAAATCGGGTCAAATGTGACGTTTTTCATGACGTTATACTAGGCCCAGTTTTGTTCACGATATACATCAATGATACAAATACAGTATATTCCGGTTTTTTTTTGAAACATGTTTGCTTTTACACATATTGAATTCTATTTCAAAAGTTCTAGGTATCTAAAAATAAATTACAATTTATCGACGGTAAAAAAGTAGCCTACTACGATTAAAAATAAAAGCCAAAAATTCAGAAATCATACTAGACATTTTTTTATCAAAACATTTTGTTAAGAAAATTTGTACAGAATCGCCCGAAAAGACCACATCCAAAATTTGGTTAAATAGAGTGACTGCCATGGTCCCCAGACCTTACTCCATTGGACTTTTCTTATATGTATCGTAAAAAATAATGTGTGTAAAAGCGCACACCAGAGAAGAGCTGAAGCCAACAAATAACGCAACTACTCCTCAAAGTAGTCATGAATAATAGGCAGAGAATCGAAAAATTTATTATCTGGAGGATGGTCTAGTGGCGAGGGACAGAATTTAATATTACTGTAATCACTGTTGTCCTTTTGCTGTGCGTCTCATATTAAACATTATTCAGACTATTTATTTTCAGTTTTTTCTCATTGTTTTCAAATTTTTTAATTCGATGAAACCTAATGATATGAAGTTTCCAGTTATTCTGACCATATTTCCTGTATAATATAAAGAAACAATAATTATCAAATAATGCTAATGAATTTTCAATATTTCGAAAACAGAATTTTTTTCATGGATATTTTTTTAACCAAATTTTGGATTTAGCCTTTTGGGATGATTCTGAACAACTTTTTTTTAACAACATTTTTTGATAAAAAATGCCTAATTGATTTCTATATTTTTGGCTTTCATTTTTATCGTAGTTTACTTTTTCTATTGTTGTCATTTATTTAATAAGGCCGCTACATACGCACATGTAAGTTAAACGACTTGGTTTGTACAAGCCAAGTTATATAACTTGTTTGACCGTATATAACTTAAGTGAAGTTGGGCTGATTTTTCCAAAAAAATCAGACAAAATCGATTGCGTATAAGCAAGTCGTCAAGCAAGTTTAAAAGTGTGGATACGCGTGCAACTTTTATTTCGACATTCAGCTCAGTCATCCTGATTTCTAGTTGATTTATGCGTTTATGTGTTTATGTGCGGTTAAAAATAATAGTTGACACCAATATAATAATACTAGCACTACGACATGGGTAATATTTGTAGTTTAAATAAAACTAGAAACTGTTTGGTGACCCTTACTTACACATTTTATTTTGTAAATTGTTGGATAATGGTAGAAAAAGGGAAGAAACCCAGATTTTAAATTGTCTTTAGTTAAAGATATCATCAGGACTGTATTCAAGTTAGGTTTTCCTTGTAAATATTAATAATTTTAACATACATAAACATGAGCAAGGTGTAAACAATTAAAAGATATAGTAATATTAAGCAAACAAACTGAAACATTGACTAGACTCATAGTTATCTCATATGTACCGGCGTCCATCTTAAATAGTTCAGCCAGTTAATAGGCTGCAATCTTAGTTATTGTAATAAATTTACGTGACTATATATCGCTCGTTTTTGGAAACAAACCTTGACCTAACCTCTTCGCCTTTATTGATTTTGGACTTTTATGCACTATGCCACTGCCGTCGCAATTCATATATCATGGTTTTCCATCAAAACGCTGAAAATTCGAAAATTATACATCAATGATTACACCCGCTTGTGGTAGTGAGACGACCGAAATTTGTTACAAAGTTTGAACCTGTGGAGGCTCTCGTCTCACTTCAGACTTTTGTTCCAACTTGGCATGACAAATCAAATTAGCCGACTTGAGTGTGTATAGCGGCCTTTAGATAGAACTTTGGAAACTGTATATTTTAAGGAAAAAATTCAATTCGTATAAAAACAAAGTGTTTGTCGGAAAAAATGTAAATTATTTTTATCTTCCAGATATATTTATCAACTTTCAAAGGAACTAGAGTGAAAGTGTGGTCAATTATATAATAATTAGGTTCTGTTTCAAACATTGACATTAATTATAGGAAGCAAGCAGATGTTATAATAATTATTGTATTAAAAATGAAAGTTTTAGAACGCTATTTTAACTTATGGGATACACCCCATTACATGTTGTCTGATCGAAACTAGCAATCTGGACTTTTTCCAGCGTTATTGATTAAAAGAAACTGAAATTTTGGAAGAAACGCTTCCTTCCGCTCAATAAATTGTAAAGGCGGGTTATATAATTATATCTTAAAATTTATTTCATAATACAAATAAATAAATGAAACAAATATATATTTCATATACCTGGTGATTCAGATTGTTATTCGCATCCTCTTAGCTATTGCATTTTGAAAACCAAAAGAACATCTTTGGTAGTCAACAATGGCTGATAGATATCATTTGATCGTGGTATTATCTTTTCAGGTTTAACCGGAAGTGACGATAAATTTTTTAAATGTAACAGTATATTTTTTTATCTTCTCTTGAAATCGCCTTTTGTTTCCTTTCCAACAGTATTTAACATGCGACTACTTGCATAAGATTAAAATCGTAAAATCTTATGACACAAAATAAATACCTATTTAAATTTCTTTTATTACTATTATTATCTTTTTTTAATTAGAATTTTAAGTAGATTTTAAAGTTGTAATTTGAAATGTTGACAATGTAAATTTAAATTCTGAATATAAATCATGAAGAAACCTGAGGGTAGTTTTATCTGTATGTTTATGTTAATCCATTCTTATATGGCATGTACCGTGGATTAGTTGAGAAGTTACCTAATTCCGCAAACTTGAGGTTTTAAAACCTCTAATCCAGTGTGTTTTACTTAAAATGTCTCTCTTCTCCCATACTTCACATACCAAGCAAACTTAATTTCGGGGAATTTATACAATACAGAGCTACGTATTTTAAAATGGGTTTTTTTGTATTATTTCGAATAAAATGATAAAAAGTTACAAGTTGATGTGGACATAGGAACATGACGTCATTGGCTGAGAAAATTAAGGCCTTAAAAACGCAAATAAGTTCTATTTTAGTATTTCTTGATAGTAAGTTCCAAGGCAGTATGCTGGTTTAAGCGATTCCCCCGTTATTATATAAGATGTCCTGAAAAGGCCAATTCGGTAGCCATGGATTCCTTGAGCAAAAATAATACGGCTCTTATAATGCCATTTTTTCATCTTAGACCCCCATGTTCGATATACAGGGTGTCAAAGTTTGAAGTTTAAAAATATATTTTTTTAAATAACTTGAGTATTTCGTGAGATATTTATTTAAAATTTGGTATAGTGCTTCAACTTAAACACTCTCATCTTTTGAGGAAAAAAACAAAAATTAATAAACAAATATTCAAAATTGAGGGCTTCCAGTACCCACTAACCCCCAGTTTTTTAGTACTTGCGCTAATGACTCTCAAGCTATCTTTTATAAGTTAATCCATTTCGGATTATTTTATGTCCCTTAACAAATTTCGAGAAAATCCTTCGTTTTAAAGATGTTGAAAATATTGATACCTACGAGGCTTACTTTAATCTCATAATTTTCAAATAGTTATCTCTTAATCAAGTCAGCGACTTTCGTAGACAAATGGCAATACCCTGGATACGATGGAATTGTTTGTTTACTGTCAAAGTAAATCCTTATTTTTTATAAGTTAAAAGTTTTTTTATAAGCTTGAAGCGTTCTTGTAAGTAAGAAAAACCAACATGGCTCGTAGATAAGAAATTGTACGCTTTTCTGAAATGACGGATATGATTTTAATCATGGCTAAAATTTAAATATTTCTGTAAACTGTAAACACTTATTTCTATTTCTTAATTAGGAAAATATGACACCAATGCTAGTTTAGCTGCTAGGCGCTATGCCGAAAAATTTCCCAGTAGATTTCATCCCAAAAGAAAATATTTCTCAAATATGGTTAATCGTCTGAGGGAGATTGGAAATTTAAAGGACAGAAGAAGGAGTGATTGCGGCCGACTCCGTGCGATTCAACCTGAACAGGAGGACATTTTAAGAACTGTTGAGAAAACACTGAAAATTAGTACCAGGGTGATGGCTAAATAGGTCGAAACCATACATAGCGAATACTCAGATCCATACTATTTTACGAAGTCAGCAGCTGTACCCATTTCATCTTCAAAAAGTACAGGCTCTTTTGCGTCAAGACTTCGAAGCAAGATTTATATCATATAAATAGTTAGGTATGTGAAATGAATAACCGAGATTTACGTTTTATCAGAAATATTTTATTTACTGTTAAAACTACATTTACGAGACGACAAATATTCATAACACACACATTTGGACTGAAGAAAATCCTAAAGCCATAGTAGAGTCGCTCATCAAGTAAACTTTAAAGTCAATGTGTGCGCAGGTGTCGTAGATAATTTTCTTTTGGGTCCTGTATTTTTACCAGGAAACTTGACCGGTCATTCATTTTTGCAATTTCTTCAAAACACACTGCCCGATTTACTAAATGAATTGCCTTTACATGTAACACAAAATATTTGGTTTCAACTAGACGGTGCTCCTCCTAATTTTGCTAGAAATGTTAAGAAACTATTTGAATCAAATCTTTCCTGATCGCTCGATTGATCGGGGTCGAGATGCTCCTGTTCAGTGACCACCCCGTTCTCCAGACCTTCCCCCCTTACTTTTCAGTCTTGTGATTCATGAAATATTTTGTGTATATGGTTCCGATTTTGAGCGAGAATCATTTAACAGAAAAAATCCTTCAAGCTGGAAGGCAGTTCAGGTTGAAGCCAAATATTTTTCAAAGTATAAGATTTTCTTTAATAAAGAGAGTTTACAAAAACACGAAAGTCATATAGAACAATTCCTTTAGAATGACTATTTTTTTATTTCTACTATTTTTTTTTGTTACTAACGAATTATGAATAATTTTAAGAAAATAAGATGTATTAAATTTGTCATGTTATTTTAATGCTTCTAATTTATAAATAACTGAAGATTGTTGAATCTGTTGCGACTACCAATTTTTTGTCTTGGCGCCATTGACTTTAGAAATAGTTATTTTTGGCTTGTCCTTTATTACTGATATTTTTATACCTATTGCAAAATTTGAATAAATTGTTTAGTTTTAGTATTTGAAAATGATGAGATTACCGTAAGCCGCGTAGGCACCAATATTACTCAACTTATCTCCAAAACGGAGCATTTTCTCGAAATTTGTTAAGAGACATAATATAATCCAAAATGGATGGTTAACTTAAAAAAGATAGTTTGGGAGTTATTGGCGCAGGTTCTAAAACACAGGGGATCAGTGGGTACCGGAACCCTTCTATTTTGAATATTTGACAATTAATTTTTTTTTTCTAAAGATGTGACTTTAAGTTGAAGCATTGTATCAAATTTTAAATAAATATCTTACAAAACACTTGTTATTAAAAAAAAATTATTTTAAACCTCAAACTTTCACACCCTGTATATCGGACATGGGGGTCTAGAATGAAAATAGCATGGTAAAAATCCTATTATTTTTGCTCAAGGAATCCATGGTTACCGGATTGGCCTCCGTTTTCCGGACACCATGTATAAAGCGCAGTTTTTTTCATGTGTCTGCAAATAAACTTACTTGGCTGTTAGTGTTTATTAAAGATTCACTTAAATTTTACTGTTTCTTCACTTAAAGTGTGAAGATGCACTTATGGAATTATTACACATATACAAACACTATTGATTCGTGAATGTGGTGCTAATAAAGTTATTGGGAATAGTTAATTTTTCATATTATAGAATAATGCAGTAAAATTTATAACCTACAGGGTGTGTTATAACAAAGTGCAAACAATTTAACAAACAAAAATAAATTACAAGTACCTAGGTAATCAATCCAAAGTAATGAGCATGATTAAATTATTTTAAAATGCTTAGTAGAATAGTGTCAAATTTCAATTTGAAAAGATTATATACATTTTTGGCTTTGTAATTAAATAATTATTTCTTAGTACTAAGAGTTTTTTAACCGGTGATTTTAAAATAGTTTTAGTAAAAGGAAGATGCATTTAATTTATGGATAATGTAACGCAGAAAAAAAGAAGATATAGTCATATACTTTTCACAATATTCATTTGAGGATACGAAGCGTTCTAAAAAAAATTCTAATGTGGTCATCGGAGATAAATAGAAGGTGCATTCAAATATTAGATTATTTTAGTGAACATCTTGAATATGGTATCAGACAGACTGCTCTTCAGTTCAACATAAAACCATCAGTATGGAGGATTCTGAAGAGGTAAGCTCATTTACAAAGAACACAAGAATTTCCCTCGTGACTTTGTACTAAGATTGAATTTTTGTAGAATTTTATTTCAGAAGCCCTTAGGTTTCACATAAAAAAATTCTTTTCAATGATGAGTCTTACTCGACATGGAGATTCAAATGTTCGTAACCAACATTTATGGAATGACGAAAATCCTCACGTTGCTGTAATTGGAAGATATCAGTAGATCTTTTCTATAAATATTTGGGTCGGCATTATATAAGCAATCATTTAGTAGAGCCTTTTGAGTTATCAAATAGATTATTGGTCCAGCTTATTTGAACTTTTTGCAGAATGATAATAATAATAACACCACATGAAATTACAACCCCCTTTATCCCTGAAGGTCTGGAATGACCTTGTGTGGGAGAGGGCTACACATTTAGAGACAATAGACACACACCCAATAGGTATCCGAGTATACTACGATTAATCTCTCTCACAGAAAAATCCCAGTTCCTCGACCGTGAATCGAACCCGATGTTTCCATCTATGGACGATTTACCTCTTAAATTAACCCGAACGCTGTGGTTTATGCAGGATGGCGCCCCCCCTCATTTTTTTTTAATTCAAGAATGGCTTCAGTTGATATTTAAAAATCGTAGATTTGGAAGGGGACGAAAAGCCCCGATTAAATTGCGCTCTCGGTCTCTATATTTGAATCTATTGAATTTTTACTTTTGGGGCCACATAAAAAATATTGTTTACTCAGTGCTCGTCCCCAAAGTAAGAGTTTTAAGAGACATAATTTTTAATACACTGATGAGGTTCGAAACTCCTCGCATGTCTTAAATAGCTTATAGGGCAATTTTAAAAACAGTCACAAACGTGTAATCAAATTGGAGGTCGTTATTTTGAACAACTGCTTTAATATCTAAAAATTAAAAATATATGTGTTCGTGTTTAAACTTGTTAATGTTTAAATTAATCTTTTGTGTTGCTTTATCCATAAATTTTCTTTCAATCCTTTCGTCTGAATTTTTTGAAGTCTTACGCAATTTATAAGCACTGAGTGTGATCATATTAGTATGTTATTAATGAAATTTTTGAAAAAATATGTTGCAGAAATCATGTCACTCTTGTCAAATTGATAATTGACACCAATCTACTAAGTGTTTTATATTAAGTTGATCATGTCTGTTGCTTTCGATTGATTACCTACGCACCTGTAATTTATTTTTGTTTTCAAAAACGATTGTATTACAAAATTTTTTGCAAGAGATGAAAAAGTTTCTAAATTAATCAGAATATTTAGTTGATTCTTTTTGTTGAGAAAAATATAGCAGTAAAGATATTTCGAGGAATTTAAAGTAGGTTGTTAATTTCACCCATTTGTAAACAAACTGGTGGATGAAAAATTTTTGTTAGGTACCCTTTCATTAATAAAACAGATGTAGGTACTTAATTTGTGTTTTTTTTCATTTACGATATTTTGAAATAAAAACTAAAAACTGTTTTTTTGGCATGCCCTTTTAATGGAGTGTAGCTGAACAGGGGAGGCTTATTTTTAATAAATATATATATATATATATATATATATATATATATATATATATATATATATATATATATATATATATATATATATATATATATATATATATATATATATATATATATATATATATATATATATATATATAAAGTACTTTAATTTTCAACAAGAAATCGACAGTTAAATTTGTAGCGCTTTATTATGAGACACTATATGTGTAGTAGGGTATACTGTGACTGAGAACATGCAACATGATTTAAATGTATTGAGCTCTAAGCTTTATCTGCGAATATCTTAAAAATTGTGAAACATAGAATATTGAAAAAGTTATGAATTCATTATGTGTCTATTGTAAACCACTCACTGAAATTTGAATAACTTACCTTGAACAGTTTTGAGGATTTGCTGAGTTATGTTAAAATATGTCCCAGTTTTACGGAGATTTTGATCATACCAGATTTTAACTCGTTATATCTCGGAAAACGTATATCGTGTGTAAATAAAATTTAAGAGTATTGACAAAATACAGTTTTTTTTCCTACACTGCATTTATTTATAATTTTTTATTTTAAAATTTCGGAGTTATTATCAAATATGTGACCATGCTCGATCAGTTATTTTTCAAAGTACTAAAAAATGTTTTGAAAAAAATGATTGATTACATAAAATGCAGAAATGAGATTTCTGAAATATTAAATATTAATTGAGGTATTCAGCGCAATAGATAATGTAAATATTTCTTTATTTACTTGTTTGAAGGGTGTAATTAATTAACCATTCATATTATTTTAAACGTATTTTCGGAATAATCGTTTATCAAATTATAAATCAATAATCTAAAATGAATTATAACTATATCTCCAAAGATAACTGAACAGACGCGGTGGCATATTTTTTGTAAATAATTACAAATGTTTTGGACAAAAAAAATTACCACATGAAAAAAACTAAGAAGTGGTTTCCGAAAAATGACCACTTAAAATTTTTGTGATGATAGTCAAAACGGGTAAATTTTTTTATTAGTAATTTAGTCAATGAAATTTTAGTAGTTACAAAATCATTAAAACAATATTTTTTTAATCAGTGTCTTTACACTGATTACTGACGCTAAATGGTCCCAATTATCACAAAGTTGGCTTATAGAATTTGGTTTCAAATGAGATAAAAATTGCCAATCTGTTTTGTCGTTGGGGGTAACGAAACGACGCCTCGCACCACGTTCTCAAAGGCTACTCCGTTCAATACTTCTTCTTTACCTTATTTCCTCGACTTTCCTCACCGCACCGTTATGTCTATCCCCTCTTAAAAACCACCCTGGACTGCTCTTACCTTGTCTACATCTTGTCTCTCAAGTGACTTCTTTCGTTCATATTATACGAAAAACGATTGCACAATTGTTAAATTGATTCATTTATATATTGTCGCTAAAAATAGGATTATTTGTTTGGTATTACATTTTTACTTCAAATTTGGTAGTTATCTAAAATACCACCGCAGTATATTCCCCAATATCTATACAAGGTGTTTGTTTTAATTGGCTCACTTAAAATATTTCTGCACGGAAAGAAATCTATTCTATATCAAAGTAATCGATTATTCTTGAATTTTTATACTTGTCACTAGAATAATATTACTTGACATAATAAATTATTATTGTTTCAATAATATACCAATAGTAAACCAAGAACAGATATATTTTTGAGTTTCATTAGCGCAAGTATTTAAAATCCAATAACTGTTATCTTTGATTGAATACTTACTAATCTCAATGTGAAGTGTTCTAAAATAATGATGGAACAAATGAATCGCGCAGTGGTGGGAGGTAGAAAGCTATGCCTTTGCCAAACAAAGACGACATACCTTACCTAATATGCGTCGAATTGTGTGTGCTGTACTTTGTTCATAGATCTTGATTATTATGAAATAATTTATATTTGTAAAGTTACACTTGAAAAAGAAATATATTAACATTATGAAATGTAAAATAGAAGTTAATGAGTCTACGATGGAAGATCTATTAGCAAGTTGAGAATTGGAGTCCTTAATTTCAATATTAGAAGGTAAGTTTAATAATTCTGGTTTTACTGCATGCACACTATTTTAATTACGTTATACTTTACAAAAAATGAATACACAACGTCACTATATTGTAGGTGAAAAGGTATTCGTCTGAAGTTTAATGATTGTGCATAGAATTCCCAAGTTATTTTTCTTTTTAATAATGTTTGCTTGTGTTATATACAATCTATAGTCAAGATCTACATTTTTATTGTAGTGGCATTTTATTATACAATACATTTACAGGGTGACTGGTAAGTCGGCTTATTCCTTTGAGGGTGGGTTAGTAGAACTCATTTGCAATTGATTTAGAGATCTAGTAGTTTTTGAGATATTTTATTTTTAAAATAAAAAATAATAAAACTTTCTTTAATATTTCAGTTTCCTGCGTTAGTTGACATAGTTATGTAACAAAAATTAGGTTAAATACTTTAATAAGATAAAAAAAGACGAGCTAAACAACTACATTTGTGAAAAAAATTTCAACCCAATCGTACATTCATAGAAATTTATTTTTAAAACTTGATAATGCATTAAACGTGAAAATTATTTAAAAACTTCTCTACTTTATATATTACTCTTCGAATGAGGTTTACATGAAGTTCTAAAAACTATATGTTACTTCCATAAATAATACAAAAATACTAGGTACAGGTAGAGCGTCCATTGTTTTCAAATTAACGAGATACAGTGTGTTTCGAAAACATGTGTCATTGCTTAAACAGAGATTCTACACTCAAAAATAAGACAAATATATCTAATTCCTATCAACAAAGGTTCATTTTTGCTTCATTACTGAGATACTGAAGTTTTATTTTTCTTTGCGTTAACTGTAAAAAAATATATACCCCACTGATTTTTTTTAGTTTTTGATGGCCCAATTATGTAGAAAGTTAATTGTCGAAAAAATTTCACCTCTTGACGTTTTTAGATATCGGCATCGTGTAGAAGATAAATACAATTTTTAAAGTCTTTTTTAAGTCTATTAAAAAAAAAAAAAAATAGTGCTATTAAGTACCCTACATAAAAAAATTGTATTTATCGCCTACACGAAACCTAAATCTAACAAAAATCAAGAGGTGACTTCTTTTCAGCAGTTAACTGTCTACATAATTGTGCCATCTAAAACTAAAGAAGTCAGTGGTGTATATATTTTCTTTACAAAATTAACCGAAAAAATAATAAAATGCAATATTCTGCATTTCAAGTACGAAACAGCAATGGGCCCAGGTTAATAGTAACTATTTGTATGTTTGGAGTGAGAAATCTCCGCTTAAGCGATGACACATGTCTTCTGAAATAAGGGAAAGAGAAGTTTCTAAAAATAATAATAATAAAATATCTCAAAAACTGTTAGGTTTTGCATTATGCATATTATAGTTAAATCAGTTGCAAATGAGCTCTACTAATATCCCTTGAAAGGAATACGGTGACTTACCAGTCATGCACCTTGATGTGTACCTATACAGGGTGGTCCGAATTTAAATCGGGAAACTTCGTCAGCGGATACTACGCCTAAAAATAATAACTTATTGTCATATAAATATATATCGAAAAACTTGTATCTTGAAATCCATTCGTTTTTCGATATACGTTTATATGACAAAAAAGTTATTATTTTTAGACGTAGTATCCGCTGGTGAAGTTTCCCGATTTAAATTCGGACCACCCTGTATATAACATTATTAATCAATGACTTTCAGAAGTTATTGATATTAATTTATTATCAGTGTAGGATTAAAGTTCTTTGTTCTTGCCAAAAATACTAAGCTAACATATTAATTATTATGTATTTTAGCTGTCTATTTACAGTTTGTATATATGCATGGAAATTTTGTGATTATTCAAGTGGGCTTAAAAATTTCGGTTTTATATGTACAAAACTTGTTATGCCATACCTGTTTGGAAGTTCGAGCATACTTTTCTATTATATAGTTAGCTACAATGATTTGTTTAAATTATTTGTACCTTAATAACATAAATAATTGTTTTCTAGGTCAAGAAAATTAACTAACGTTGGGCAATTTACTGGAAATTTCAGAACAGATGATAGAACTTATTCCTCAAATCGGAAAAAGAATAAATTTCATAAAACATTTTGAAGCTTGTAAAGAAATAATGTGCCTTCTTGTGGTAAATTTGAAGTCTCATATACAGTGTGTTCACGAATGAACTTATACTTGTAAAATTTTTTGTTTTTGGTTTCTTAATAAAACGTCATTCTTCATAAAAACTTCTTCTAATTCTGAAAAGTCCTTAGTAAATCCCAGAAATTCAAATTTGGATCAAATAATTTTCAGTTTTATTTAAATATTGTCTGAACATTATTTGTGGCATTCTCTAAATGTTTCCTTTCTTTTTTTGGGACTTACTACCATATGAATAATTCTTCTTTATCTAAAAAATATAGTTAGTTACCCAATATGTTACTGGAAAAATAAATCTCTGCGCTTGTGACTTTACGTCAAAAGATTAGTCAGAGGGTGTTTTTTGACAACTAATATGAGACAAAAAAAATACAATTCCTTAACGTTTCAAAAAACACCCTCTGACTAATCTTTTTAATGTAAAGTCACAAGCGCAGAGGTTTATTTTTCCAGTAACATACTGGTAACTAACTATAATTTTTAGATAACGGAGAATTATTCTTGTGGCAGTAAGTTCCAAAAAAAGAAAAGGAAAAAAGTTTTATTTAAATAATACAATTGTTGAATAAAATGAAATGTAGCCTTACATTAAGTGGTAAATTTATTAGATCGTAATATTAAATCTAGAAAGAAAAAATTTCAGTCGACATCAAATATTCATTGATTCAAGTAATTAATCAGTTTTGTTTAAATAATACAGTTGTTGAACAAAATAATACATTTCTTACATTAAGTGTTAAATATAATAGATCGCAATTTCTCTACTTTTGAACTGAATAAATGAAATCTTAGATTAAGTATAAGTTAGTATTGAATATTGTTCGAAACTTCCTCTTAGCTAAAGTAGAACCATTATTCTAAAGTTAATAATTAGTTATCATTAAAAGAAGGAGACTAAGATAGATAATGACTTTTAAGAATAACATTTTCCTTGATGGAAAAATATCTATTCTTGCGGATATATGTGTACACTAATGTCTTAATTTAAAAATAGTAGTTTTAAAAATAATTTAGATTTTTTTCAGTGTGTTAAATTAGTATAAAAAAAAAATTATTAGGCCCGTCTACAAGTACAAAACTTGTTAAATCGATGAGAAAAAATAGCTAGAAATAATTGATAACGTTTAATACAATTCAACAAAAAAATTTAAAACGAGTTAAACGCATATGCATCTGTTTCTATCAAAGCTGCCTTGCTTAATTGTTTCCAAATTTGATTTCGGTGTGTTCCTTTGATTTTTAAAAAATAATCGTAGTTACAAGTTGGTTTTTATGATACCATTTGATGGGCATTTTTCCTGTTCAGTGTTCACCGTTATATCACATACTTATGACATGCCGTAAATAATAGGGTTGTACTGGGGAGGGATACACATACAGATTTTCCTTCATAAAATGTTTCAGTTAGTATCTTACCTTGAAAAAAATTGGAGGCTGCAGAAAAGTGCAACATATAAATAATTTCACGCTGTTTGATGAAGGCCGGAAGTGTGGTGCGTGCAACATGGGCGATAGCAGTCTTACTCCTTTTTTCAAGGCAGCGGAACTTATAAGAAGTGCACTAATACCTACACCGCGAAATTGTCGTCACTAAAAGCAGATATCCATTCGTGAACTCTTCCAAGGGCTGTGCGGATGATGGAGCGAGAGGCAGATACTGTACACATAACACTATAATTTTATGATTCATTATATTCACTAGATTGTGTAGGTAATGTCTTATAGCCTGGGGTATAGTAACAATAACATTTGCACCATATGGGCTGTCGGAAAATATTCATTTGTACAAAGAAAATCATCGTTCAGTGTCTACAGATGTAATAAGGGCATAAAGAAATAATGAATATTTATAGAGGGAGGATTCGTGAATTCCAGCGACAGCATAAGTTTCTCTATGCCGAAAAGGGTACGAAAACTTGGATAGCCGATGTTACATTTTTTGTTTCACTCATTTAGCAGATTCCTCTGGTAGCAATGAAATATATTGACGCAAATTGTAAACAACATTCATTTCCTCCATGAGGGAAAAGTCATCAGTCTGAAGATTATGTACGAGCTGCTGTATGGCCAGGATAATTCGAGAAAATAAGTGAATTACTTAAAAATTTTTTGAAAACCATTAGATCCACACCAACCTTTACAGCATTGGCGATTGCCACTGTGTGACTATAATCCAACTGTTGAAGAGCCTGTTTCACATTCTTCAAATTGGTAAAGTAATAAACCATGGCCTTAATCCAGGTACCCCAACATGAGACAATTAGTTCTAGAGGCAGTTGTATGCGTAAGATGCATTTCACAAAACAACCGTATGGGACCGAGAGCTATTTTAAACAGTTTCTGTTTAAAATTAGTACTTAAAACACTTCCTAACCATATAATTTACCTGTGCCAGGCAAATTGTATGGAGACATTCTTCTCTTTTATATTTTAATAAATAATAATATTTCTTTTTTCCTTCCTTTATTTTTTTTTTTCTTTTTATTTCTTGAAAAAACTAATCTATATAAAACTATTTTATAATTATATTGAAAAAAAATATTAAAAAATTAAATTTCTCTATTTTTTAAAAATAAATAATAATATAAAAATAATAAAAATAAAAACTAAATTATTTTATCTGAGTATTTGGTTGGATAGACCACAATAATAGTCGTGACTTAATCCACTAAGCAGGCAATTTGATTTGCTTTTCATACCCACAATAGGGTATGTCTCCTGTACATGTGCTTTAAGGGTCAGAATTATTTAGTTAGTATTTTGTTTTAGGATTGAGGCGTTATTGTTCACATTTAACTATTGAAGCTTAAATAAAACAAAAACAGAGCTAGTTTATTATACTTGTGACATAACTATTTTTCCTTTTCGAAAAAAAATTAAAAGTGCTCTAAAATTAGAATGTTTTTTAAAAAAGACGCAGATTGTGAAGGTAAAACAAATACATGAAAAGTCAATAGTTAAATATTTACAGGTTTTCTAAAATTTTGAATTTAATTTTAACCCCTGCCTTAGTACAGTGAGAATAAGATCGAGGCGAGAAAGAGATGGAATAGTTTGACTAGGAGTAAAACGTGCCACTAATGTGGTCCATTTACATATTTGGATTTTAGAATAGGTACCTACCTATACCTACTATCTACCTACTTTGGTTGGATGCATACTGCATACCTATTCGTACATAATTTAATAATATATTTTAATATTCAGATTTACTCAAATATAATCGAATATTCGAATACTCGAATATATTCGAGTAATTGAATATTCGAATATTCTAGTATTTGAAAAATCGAATATTCGAGTATTCAAGTGTCGAATATTCGTATATTCGAATATATTCGATTATTCGAATATATTCGATTATTCGAATATATTCGAGTATTCGAATATATTCGAGTATTCGAATATTCGAATATTCGAATATTTCCCATTAGAATAATTCGTATTCGAATACTCGAATTATTCGTATTCGTATTAGTTAGATTGGCGCATCGTGCTTAAACAAATTCCCTGCGTTAATAAACAAATATTTATAAAATATTCTGAGGCTGCTAATCGCTTTCTCATAATTTTAAAACTGTTTCTAAGAAAAAATAAAATAAAATAAAATAAAACGGCCATGTACTAATATTTAAAATAAATCAACTCATATTTTATTCTATAAATTATTTAAAAAAATAGAAACATATTAACATATAACCATTAATAAATATTTTCAACTTTGTTTTGAATTAAACTAAATTAAATTCAAACACTTTCCTCTTATTTGGCTTCAGCGAGGGGGCTGTTTAGTATAAATACAGTAATTGATTTATCATCAAGGTAATAAAATAAACAAAAATTACCCTGAAAAAGAAACTGGTTAGAAACAATTACCTTCGACGAGTAATTATTATTTCAAATATTTGACCAATAAAATAAATTGACCTTTTGTGCAAAGCGGTTTTAAAATAAACATTAATACAAGTTATCGTATACAGGGTGTACCAAAAAGTAAGAAGACCCCACTTAGGTCTTATTACAATTGAAAATCATTAACGGAAAAATCATTTCGGTACAGCATTTGTTTAAGTATATTCTACAATAATTTCTGTTTTAAAGTATTGGTTAATTAATTCTTACTTATTTGTAAATATATTAGCATGATCTGTGAGGTACTTCGTTGCTCTACACCAGAGCAGAAGTGTCACTTTGACGCCCAACACTACGGCTGTGTTCACGGTACGGAGATCTCGGGCGCCAGTTTCTGTTTAGAGTGCAGAAACACCACTTTACTCTATCGGCGGGACGATAGAGGCCGGGCAACTGCAGTGAAGATATGGCTAAGCCAGGGGTCGAGAAAAAGGCAACTTACACACTACAGTTAATGAAACGGCTCTTATTCAATATATGTACATTTATTCTACACACTAATTATTATTTACACTTTATATACACCTTAGTAACTACAACTTATCCTACAAGCGGTCTTATACTACCAGCGGTCTTATACTACAAACTTATACTACAACGGTCTTAACTACGGGCGAGCGGGGCAGTAAGCGGGCGGTCAAGCGGTGCGATACGGTAAGCCGGTGAATGAAGCGGTGAAACGGTAAACAGCGATAAATTAATCGGTCACAAGCAGACGGCGGACGGATACCAGGAGGGACGGTCGCGTTTTACCAACTCTAAACAATTTCCGGAAAATACATACCAGCCAAGTAATACCTTTTATTTACCAAACCTTTATCAAACCTTGCTACCTACTTCCGGATCCTGTGCTGGCTTCCTCTCTGGAGCGGTCGGGGTCGGCACGTCTGGACGGTACGGGCGGCAGCAACGGACTCTTCTCGGATACTCTGCAAAATCCTCAAGCTACTAAACTCTGCCCAAAAAGCAGAAGTAGGAGGAGCGCGGTAGTTATGCGCGAAAGATTGCAACTACGTCACCGTTTATCGACTTAGAAAAATTCGCAATTACCTTTGGATACCTATGTACCTCTATACTCACAAGTTTACTTACTATCCAAGTCGGCGTGGTGCTTCGGTTGGAGCTCAGACGGGAACTAATTTAATGATAAAATCCTCATGCTACTAAACACTGCTAAAACGCAGAAGTAGGATGAGATACGGTAGTCATGCGCGGTTTATTACAGCTACGTCACCCGTTTGTGGACTTAGAATAATTCCGCATTAAATTTAATTACCTATTTCTTTATACTCACGAATTTACTTACTGTGCTGGCCGGCGTGGTTCCTCGTTGAGTAGCTGGACGGAAACTAATTTAATTATTTTCAGTCTCGGCCTCCCTCATGTTAGCGCGGGCATAAGGGTGCCGGGGACACAATGCGTGCGTCGCGTTGCGCTTACTGCCGGCCACTTGGCCTATGTGGAATGTTCATATAAACATATCAATACTACCTATCTATAATTAACAATTTAACTGTTATTAATTAAAAGCGTAGCACCATAATGGGTAAAATATTTTTCAAAACCTAGCTACTTAACTTAATAAAATAAAATCACTTCGTTACAGATCATAGAATAACATCAATATAAAACTAGGTAATTTCTTATATTCCACAAACACCACTGTTTAATCAATTCCTTATGATACCAACTTGATTGGCGAAATGCGTTTCGAGTATCGAGTGTTTTGAGGTTTGTGAAAATTACTTCCAATGCTAGTGATGTCACATAAAAAAGTTCTAACCAACTTTATTATATGACAAGAATAACTGGTTTCTTTAAAAAATTTTAGCAAACTTTTTTGAAAAAAAAAATGTAGCATTAAAATAAAAGGAGATTCAAAGATAATGTCACTTTTTTTAAACGGTGCAAAGGGAATAATAAGGCAAGGGACTGTCAATCAGTCGATAGTCATTTTCACCGATAGCCAAGCGGCACTAAAAGCAATCGGTTCCATGCAGGTTGACTCAAAGCTTGTGTGGGACTGTGTGAATGCCCTAATAGACCTAGGAAGTCAAAATAAACTGACCGTGGTGTGGGTGCCAGGACACGAGGGACATAAGGGTAACGAAAAGGCGGATGAACTGGCCAAAGAAGGCTCATCCACAGCCTTAGTAGGACCTGAATCCTTCTGTGGCATGGCCAAGCCAGGCATAAGAACATCCATTGAGGAATGGATGCAAAATAAGTCTCTGGAATGGTGGAAGGGCTTCCCGCAACAGAGACAGGCCAAAGAGTTCATTAAAGAAAGATCGGCTAAATTTACGAAAGATCTATTATGCCAAAATAGAAAGGCCATTAGGATAATAGTGGGTCTTTTAACAGGACACTGTCGGCTCAATAGACATATGAGTCTGATGGGTCTGGTACAGGATGCAACATGCAGATTCTGCCAAGAGGAAGAGAAATCCTCAGTTCATGTGCTGTGCCACTGTGAAGGCCTCGCTAGACTTAAGTTCCAACTACTTGGGGAACAAAAACCAAGAGCTGACAGCTACTCTAAGAGCCCCTTATCAAGGCTGTGGAGTCTGATACAAAGGACAAAGCTGGATAAGGAGCTCTAAGGAAATGAATAGGAGCTCCACAATAGACCCACAGGGGGTCGCGGTGGTCAAGGCCAACCAGCCAGCTCCTCCCTTATAATCTAATCTAAGAGTAAAATATTTAATATTAAGAAATTTTATAGATTACTAATATTAATGCACACATTAAAAGGTTTGCCACCTTCCAGCCGCAAGCATTGGTGGTTTCATCTACGCTAATTCAGACGTATCTGTCATCAGAATATTTTTTTTGTTTATTACTATCACATCTCTATGATAAATAATTTTTCTTAGTACCATTTGCGATGTCACCTGAACATTGCTATACTTCCCATTAATACACTTTTTCAAAAATTGAACGAAACATTTAAGAAAAGTTAACCTCCATTGTCTTTAATTAATAATTTCCATATCTACGTGTTAATCAAATAGTCGTTTTATAAATATTACTTATTTTAATGACTTCGAGGTCATTGGTGTATTCATTTTCAACTGTGGGAGTAGTCGTAAACACACGATCCGCCTATATCTATGAATTGCTTGATATTGGACACTCGATAATAATCAACCCGTCGATCAGTAATGGTTTTTTATAACTGCGAGCCATCCAATTACCTGATAAAAACCTTTAATTATTTGTTCTCATTTTTATAAAAAAAAAAAATATATTGCATTGTGCATAAGAATAATATATCATTTCACATTGTTTGAGAATGTTTCACTAGATGTTTACAGCATATCTTTATATCTACGTAAAAGTTGCCTCTGCTCTGCTTATAAGACAACTTGGTGAGTTTCTCTGTTCAGTATTTTATTCCAGTTAATATGGATAAATGCCTAAGTATAAAATTATACAAAAAGAAAATATTCTACATTTTATACAGGTAAATATATTTTAAAAACAATCATATAAAGAAAAATAATAAAATACTACTATAGCACAGGATGTCCCAAAATCACCGTAGGAGCTATTAATGCGGGATCTTTATAATATTCTAAGGCAAAGATCTTAATACAATTATGTCGAAACTTCAATGGTTTTCAAACGGGACGACATTAACATTGCGCAAGAAAGGTCACTTGTGTCAGGCTAGTAGTTTATTAAATGATGATATTTTGGACATAACTATAAATGTATTTTGATTAGGAAGGTAAATTTTCAAAATGGCCCCATTCCATCACAAAGATGTTCTTGTCGGTTTAAGTTCGACACCGCTCTTTGCAACATTCCTGGCGTAATCGCTCCTAATGCTTTGATTATTGTATCCTCCAATTCGTCCAGAGTATGAACTCCTATAAACATAATGTTTAAAATGGCCCCTAAGAAAATAATCTAAAGTTGCTAAGTCTATCTATCTGTCCACAAATTTGGATAATTTATGTTTAAAATTGCTTATACGTGAAATGCATAATGTATCGTACCACTGTGTTGAAATGACATGTTACGATGCTCTAATAACGGCACTTCCTCAAATCATTTCGGTAGTTCTTCAGTTAATAAGTCCCGTTGGTTTATCCGTTCAGACGGGTTGGAAATTCAAGAGGTCCAACTTGCAAAAATATTTTAAATATGACGTACCTTTAATACTACTTGGGTATTTTCTTATCAAATCATTTTAAAAAATACCGGTTCATAAATTTCCTGAACCTGTGTTGAAAACTTCTTGAGTCTGAAGATTCTCATTGTGTATATTAAAGATGTATTCGCGCGAGAAATAGGATTTATCCATGAAAAGTACCTTTTGCAAAAAATTTGGATCTATCTGTTCTTTTAAAATACAATTGCAGAAAAATACATAATCCTGGAAATTTTGCGGCGATAAGAATCTGTATAGGCATCGATGAGCAAACTTGATGTTCATCGTTGTCTCTCAACATTCTACTTGTTGAGCTTTTTGAAATATTTAATATTCGTGCTACATTTCGGACAGAAACCGTTGGTTCTTCTTCAGTAGGATGAATCATAGCATCTTCATTTGCCGGCGTTCATGTCGTATGTGGACGGCCAATTACACCGCTACACGAAGTGGTCAAACTGCCTGGGCTTCTTGCACGATTCATCAATCTGAAACAAACACTTCCACTCGGATCTATTCTATTTGGGAACTGATTCGCATATTCTCGCACAGTAGCTTCAAAATTACTTCCACATTTACGGTACATTATATCATTTCGAAATATTCTTCTAAAGTGTAATTCATTTTGATATTGACAAACAAAATAGATATTATTAATAAATTTAGTACAGTTGTCACAATTCATTGACCATTCTTGCGCAACTTTAATAGTCTCCTGTTTGAAAACCATTGGAGTGTCGACATAATTAGGACATTTATCTCAGAAATTTATAAAGTATCTACCATTTAAAGCTCCTCCGGTGATTCTGGGACACCCGTATATTAGTCTAACCTTTTCCATGATCTAATAAAATGATTGTCTGTTTAGTTTGAACATATAATGTATTGCTGAATAATTGTCTTACTTGAAAGAGAGAAATATAATAATTTAAATTAATTTTTAAATATTTTCGAAATATGCAGGTTTACGAATAAAATTATATTTAACTTTGATTAAAATTAAAAAAAATATTCGTTTGTGTCAAGACAATTTATAGCTCCATTTTAAAAAAAAAGTTTGATTAGTAACATAATTTAAAAATTTTTTTTCTTGATTAGAGAATAGTTCTTTATCCGTGTATAATGAATATTAAATTTACGCTTTTCCAATGTATTTTTTCAGCAATTAAGATGTAATGTATTCATTTTTTGCAATTAATATTTTGTATACCATCACCATTTAATAAATTTATCAAAGAAAATTTTGCCAGAAGGATTGCTTAACGTAAAGTAATAAGTGAAAACAAAGTAATTTATCAAATAAATAGACTCTATTGTTACTGAACCTTGTGTTTTACGGAATATACATCCAAAATATGGACTTGAATTTATCATCTTCGTTCGTTTTGCCCTTAAAATGTACAGCGTTATTGTTTTTCACACCCTTTCTGTAATATTTCGTTAAGGGGTACGTTCAATTTACGTGGGGTAAGATAGATGTTGAATATGTTCCAGATAGAAATTGTACTTAGAAATATAGCATCATTAATAACTTTGTATTAAATGTTGCACTATTTGTTTTCATTTATTTCTCTTTTACTGCAAATTTAAAATATGACGCACTTCATCTTTTGTTATTCCTGAGAACAGCACAATATTTTATTTTCTATTAAATATGACAGAATATTTAAATTTAATTATTTTCCTGCCTTGTTATTTAAAGATTAAGATACATGATGCAACTGAAGTCGGGTGATGAGTGTTAATTGTGTAAAGTTACACATATGCAAATTAATTTATATACAAGGTGTCCCAAAATTACAAATCAATCTTTCAAATTAAATTAAATTATTAAATTAAACATCACAAGTAATACAACCCCGGATCTCTAAAGGTAATTCGATGTACCTTGTAGGGTTTGTCGGTTTTTAAAAACCGAATTTTTTGTTAAATTTGTTAAATTCGAAAACCGGTTTTTAAATTTAGAAGACCGGTTTTGGATACTAGAATTAATTATGTAAAAATTTATTAATTAAAAATGTTACAAGTTGAATATAGATAGATTGAAATTTGGGGATGACGTCACACTATATTTTTCCTTACAACTCGGGAATGGCTGGAGTAACTAAATTCTATAAAGACATTATTAGATTATACCATATTAGATTATACATTATTAGAATATACAATATTAGATTATACAATATTAGATTATACAATATTAGATTATACAATATACATATTATAGCAGTACGAGTATATAAATCGCCCTCTATAAATTCTAGAGAATTTATCTCAGATTTTTATGAATATCTAAATACTGTAAAAAAATAATGCAAATTATAAATTAATAATAGGTGATCTAAATATTGATATACTGAAAATAATGATGTTGCAAGTGAATTTTTAAACACCTTATGTGAATATGAATATAAATCTGCAATTAATAAATATACCAGAATAGATGGTGAATCAAAGTCATGCATTGAACATATTTTTATAAATTCTAAATTTACAGATGTTGAAGAAAAAATACTACCTTTTATAATTGAGTCTGGCATAACAGATCATTTTCCTGTTATCTTACAATTAGTACTAGATGATACCAAAATAAAAACTAATAAAAACAAATTTATTAAATACATAAATTTCAAGTTTTACATTAAAAACATGAACTATCAACATTATGACTGGAATGATGCCCTCACGGGGGAGGATTTGGACACTGAAACAGAAAAGTTCATTGATAAACTAACATCACTAATAAATAAGCATACAAAAACAGTCAGTAAAAAGAAAATAAAAAGAAAGAGTGGATTACAAGGGGCATAAAACTTCAATTAATAAAAGGGACAATCTATACAAGAAATTAAAAAAGGGATCCAAATAATATTGATTTCAAAAATGAGTACACTATATACAGAAATAAATTAACACAGTTAATAAAAAAAACCAAGAATACTTTCTACAAGGGCACAAATAGGAAAAAAGTAACAACAACATGAAAGCTCTAAGGGATACAGTAAATTATAAAATAAAAAATACCAACAAACAAAACCAAAGTATAACACAAATAAAAATTGAACAAAACGAAATTACTAGAAGCAAATCCGAAATGTGTAAAATATTTAATAAATTATAAATATAGGAAAAATACTTACCAATAAAATAAAAAGGAATGCAATTCCTTTTTATTTTATAATGAAAAAAGAAAAATAAACTTACATTCTATATTTCTACATCCTTGTACCAGTTTTGAAATAAAAGATTATATAAACAAACTAAAAAATAAAAAAAGCTCCTGGATTTGATAACATTAAATCTGAAACACTTAAAGAAATATCAGAATACATCCCCTGCATATTAAAAATTAGTTCAGGTATTTGTCCTGACATTTTTAAAGTATCTATCGTAAAACCAATTTATAAAGGTAGAGATAAAAAGTCAACTTTAAACTATAGACCAATCTCTCTTATAACAAGCGTTACTAAAATTTTTTAAATAGCATTAAGAACTAGAGTCCTGAGATTTCTAGATAAACACAATATTTTGTCAACACAACAATTTGGTTTTAGAGAGGGTAAGTTGACTGAACAAGCAATTACTATGCTTACCAAGAAAATTTATGAATCTTTGGATAACTCAAAACGTTCGCTATGTTTGTTTCTAGACTTAGCAAAGGCTTTCGATACAATAAACCACATGTTATTATTGGAAAGTTTAGATGATATAGGAATTAGGAGATTTTTCGGATTACTGGGATTCGAAAACCGATTTTTTCAAAAGTCAGCTTCTGTATAAACCCTAGTATCTTGTGTCGATGTGGCTACCCATTTAAAACCAATGGACGAACATCTAGTATTCGATTATGCTAGGATTCATTTGCTAGATCGAACCCGGGACTCTGGAATGAGAGACAAATGTTCTTACCTTTCCTACAGGAAGCTACACAGGGTGGATATGATATATAAAATTATGACATTTATATACCGGGTAATGCATCACAATAGCTTGCTCCTATATTGTATTTTTGAACATTAATCAATATAATGGCACTTTGGTTTAGCCGGAAATAATCTCAACTTTCGATTTTTAAACGGCGCACCCTGTATATTTTTGCTTATTTCAATTTAGAGCAAAATTCTGAATATACCGTGGGAGGTTCGTAAATCTTTTAGCCCATATTCAACTTTCTCAAGTATTTCAAGATTTGCATCTAGAGTGCATTGGAATCCCAACATTCGTTCAATAGGAGGTGATTTTCAAGGGTAAAATATCTTTTCATTTCATTAGCACTTTTTTACGAGGTATCCAAAGTTGGACAAACCATTTTTTTTTTTTTTAAATTTAATGGGAGGGTGATGGATCATAGCGACCATTAAACCATGCACTCCTTTCTTCTGTATTCATTGCTATTCGTATCATATTTTTGCGATTTGCTTTTATTTTTAATATAATAACAAAGAATCGCTTTTTAACATTTTTATTGAACATTAACATTAACATAGTTACCTCTGTAGAATACAAGATGATGATTGATAATAACAAAAGAATAGTGAATTGAACATTAACATTAACAAAATTACCTTGCACAAGTTTGCATTATAAAACAAAAGAATAATGATATGAGATTACATTTGTAAATAATTTATTATGGAAAACTTTTTATTCGTTACTAATATTGCTGAACATGAACTACACAAGCAACGAAAAAACTGATACAGTATTAATAATTTATGATGATGTCGAAAAATTCTGTGCAAGCATATACTGAGAGATTTCTCGAAAGAAGATATCCCTCTCATTATTTTAAGAAATTAGAGACAAAAATGCGGCGATAGTCACGTGTCCAAAGACAAGAAATCATTGTAAATGAATTATTGGAGATTAATATACTAGAAACCGTCGACAACAATCGATCAGCTTCTGTTAGAGAAATAAACCGAAGGACTGGAAGCAAACAGCGAAACAGTAAGAAGATTTTTTTTCAGCACGTAAGGGGGGGGGCAGAAAAGAAAAAAAAAAAAAGAGGAAAGAAAAAAAAAAGAGGAGAAGGAAAGGGGGGGGGGGGGGAAAAAAAAAAGAGGCGAAAAAAAAAAAAAAAAAAAAAACCCAAGGGCGGGAGGGGGGGGGGGGGCCCCCCCCCCCCCGGGGGAGGGAGAAAAAAAAAAAAAAAAAAAAAAAAACCCACAACGAGGGGGGGGGGGGGGAAAACAGAGAAAAAAAATATTTTTTTTTTTATGGGGATAAAAAAAAAAGGAGGGAAAAAAAAAAAAAGGGGGGGAAGAAAGGGGAAAAAAAAAAAAAAAAAAAAAGGGGAAAAAAAAAAAAAAAAAAAAAAAAATGGGAAAGAGAAAAAAAAAAAAAAATTTGAAAAAAAAAGGGGGGGTGGTGGGGGGGGGGGGTTTAAAAAATTTTTGTGAAGGGAATGGGTTTTTCCCTTCCATAAAAAAGTAAATTATTGTTTTTTGAAAAAAAAAAAAAGGAATAGGGGGAAAAAAAAATAATTATTGGGGGGGGTGGCTTTTTTTTTTTTATTAAAAAAAAGGGGGGGGGGCAAATTTTTTGAAAAAAAAAGAGGGGGGAAGAAAAAGGGGGGGGGGGGGGGGGGGGGGTTTTTTTTTTTTTTTTAAAGGGGGGGGAAAAAAAAAAAAAAAAAAAAAAAAAAGAAAGGGGGAAAAAAAAAAAATAAAAAAAAAAATTTTATTAAATTAAAAAACAAATCGCAACAAAATAATATGGATATCAATGAATTCAGAAAAATGGTATAGTTTAATGGTTACTATGAGCCACCATTTTTCCATTTGAAAAAAAGTTTTGGATAAAAAGTTGTTTGTCCAAGTTATTAGCTTCGTAAAAAGATATTAATGAAATTAGAATTAGGAATTAGAAGATATTTATTGAATCAAGGTATATACAAATATAAAATATAAAAATAATCATTGTATACAGCATTAAACATAAGACACACAGAAATATTTTCATATTTGTTCGTGAGATACAGGAATTATAAGAAATAAATATATATGTATATATACGCATGCACAAGGAGAAATTATTGAAGTTAGAGGAGAAGTCACTGAAGTTAAGGAAAAAAATAGCCCGACTCAAACAACAATTAAGAGAGAAGGGTGGCCAATTAGTACTGTTGTCTGGTACTAGGCTACAACCACCGCTTTTCGATGATCAAAGTTCATGGTCAAATTATACGAGACAGTTCGAGGTAGCTGCACATCTACAACTGGAACGGTGATGAAAAATCAACAGCATTGATATTAGCACTAAGGGGCCAAGCATTAGACCTGCTTCAGACAATTCCTGCAGCACAGCAACAAAACTTTAGCATTCTGGAGACAGCATTAGGACTAAGATATGGCGACCAACATCTTGTGCAAGTATAACAGGCTCAGCTGAAAACACGCAGAAATCGTGATGGAGAAAGGCTACAGAAGTTCGAGGCTGCCGTGGAAAGATTGGCCCATTTAGCCTATCCTGATGCACCAAGAGAGTTTCAGCAAGAGTTGGCAGTTGGAGCGTGTATTGATGGAGTAAAGAACCAGGAGGATAGACGAATTCTCAAATTAGCCAGGCACAAACGAAGTAGTGAGGCTCTAGTACATGTACTTGAGATTGAGGCTGCCTATGAGGATAACACACAATCAAGACAGAGAGTACGAGCCGTGGCTCTGGAAGAGACTCCGGCAGATAAAACCATGCAAGTCGTACTAACTGAGTTACAAACTATTGGCAAGAACCAATTCCCAGACGAGACAAGTACAAAATAGTGGTAGGCCGAACGGAGGTATCCGCTGTTATAAGTGTGGCAAATTGGTCCATATTAAGAGGAACTGTTGTGAGCTTAACATTCAAGATTTAATGTCCGAAGTACACAAGATCATACAACTACTGATAAACTCGAATCTCCAGCCGAAACAAAACAAACAGCCAAGTAGTAGTGTGCTATATTCAGAGTAACTCTTGTCAACGCAGCCCTGACAGGGTAAATGTCGTAGTAATGGAAAACCTGCAGGAAAACTAGCGGCCTGGTACTTCAGGGACTGTGCTGGTTATTAAAAAGGCAGATGGCCTTTCCAAAAGACCATGTCAGAAAGACTGCAAGCCTTATCACCATGAGGAAAAACAGCAAGATGTACAAATAGTAAATACCGTTAAGATTGATGTTCCGGATGATTGGACAAAAGAGTTGTTAAGGGATGAGCAGTTAAACGATAAGGAAACTGGTCCTATTCTGAAATGGAGGGAAAGACCCGATTGGAAGGATATTTCAAATAAATCAGTGGGACTGAAGACTTTATGGGCACAATGGGACTCCCTTAGAGTGCAGGATGGACTGCTGAAGAGAGCGTGAGAAAGTCTAGATGGGAAGAAAGTTACTTTGAAATTGGTAATCCCCAGGTGTCAAATAGCAAAAGTACTTCAGCAAGTGCATAATGGAACGTCTGGCGAACATTTTGGCATCAACAAAACCCTAACAAAAATAAGAGAACGATTCTACTGGGTAAACAAACATCAAGATGTGGAGGCTTGGTGCCGCCAATTTAAAGTTTGCCTGGCAAGAATATTGCAATAGCAAGTGACCGTATAAAGGCTCGTTATGATCTTAATGCGAAATCAGGAGGATTCCAGGCGGGAGATCTGGTTTGGCTATATAAACCACAACGAAAGGCAGGTCCCAGAAGCTTCATTCCCCTTGGGAAGGACTATATACTGTCGTCACCAGAATAAACGACGTCGTATACCGAATTCAGCAAGGTCAAAATCAAAGATGAAGGTGGTGCATATAGAGAGACTAGCCAAATATAAAAGGAACAATGAATGCCTGGTCGGGACGTTCAGGCTTAAAGTAGACTGATTAGATGAGACTGAAATTGTACGAGAACAGCCGGGAATATTCTGGAATGTTCTAAACCGTGTGAATGGATGTATAATTAAGACGCACAGTAGGCCGGGACTCAGTCTTAAGTTGAAAGTGAACTAGTAAAGAAGAAATAAGATAGAGACTTAAGTGTTTAATTGTGATTATAGTCAAGACAATAATCTGTTGTTGTTAATTATTAATTAGTTAATAAAGTATTACCTGGGCTTTCAACCAACGAATCTACGAATATAGGTATTTGTGGGGGATATCAAACAAGTAACAGTATTATTAATAAATTTGTAATAAGTAGAAATGTTATTAAGTTTAGCTTTGAAGTAGTAATATTCTCGGAAGGTAATAATAATATGTTGCCAATAATTATTAGATAGGTAATATAATACATACGTACTAATTTGTTACACGTTCTAGAATTAATAATGAATGCAGAAAGTAAACTTGAATTTATTTATTTATTACACAACCATTCAGCAGATTAAATTCAACTACAGAATGGGATCACACGATAATACTTCAGATACGGAAGAATTTAACAATCAAGAATATAATACATTACGACTAAATATAGTACATACAGGGTGATTCGCGAGTAATGTGCCATAAACTATTGGCAGATAGAGCACTTCATGGCAAGTCTAGATCTACAAGGAAAACATTTTTAGACCACTCGTTAATAAGATACCAGGGTGTTTTATGCATTTGATATGACAATTCAAAGAGCTGTTTCTCTGCAACAGATTGGATGTAATCGAATGAAATTTACCAGTAACATTCCACACCTGGGACTTGTCAGAATGGCCTACTTGGTTTTGGAAAATTCAGGGCCGGACTCCATAAAAATCTTACCTCGTTTTTGACAAAAAAGTACATTTGTCTATCACATTTCTGGAAAATTATTAGCGGACTAGGAAAGTTCAGCAAAAGTTAATAGCGAATAAATTTTGACAGCACACCTGAACTGTTTCAGCAAAAAAATTACAAGACAATAATGTTGCGCATCACAACTTTCACTTTGACCGGGCATTAATTATGGAATAGTTTGAATCTATTCAAAAGCTTAAGATCCATATCCCTTTTGAGACAAAGCAAAAAACATAACAAAAAACCTCCCTACCTAGTCGATAGGAAGAAGCAAAAACAATACTATAAGAAAGATACATACACAGTTTTATTTTGAAATTAAAAATAATAGTAATCTATATGTTTGTTAGTATCTTGACATTATTATTGTGTCTATTCGGTGTTCTAATTGTTCCGCAATTCCTTCTTGTTTCAAAAATGCCTAATCAGTTTACTAATACTGAATTCGCTAATATTATTTATGTGTATGGGTTTTACGATGGCCGTGGCAAGGAATGTCGTTAGGGAATATCAGCGAAGATTTTCTGCTCGACGATTACTGTGTGCCACACTTTCACCAGAGTTTTCCAGTTCTCTTGGGAACATGGAAGATTTCCTGGAACTCACGGAAATGTAGAACGAGCAGTTAGACCGGCTGAAGAAAACATTGTGGAGAATGCAGAGCAAAATCATTCGACAAGCACTAGAAGAATAGCATACGCGCTAAGTGTTCCGCAAACCCATGTATGGAGAACATTAAACGCAGAACGATTACATCCTTACCTCATCCAAAAAGGTCCAGTGTCTCGAACCAGGTGATGATGACGTCGCATGTCCTACAATCTGCCGTTGGGTAATGCTCCAAGAACTTCAGAATTATTTTCACGGACGAGGCCCAATTCACTTGTGACGGAAAGTGGAATTCTAGGAATTCACACCTTTGAGGTCACAACAGTCATCACGTCGTTCTCCAGAAAAACTCCCAGCACAAGTTCTCTCTTAATGTATGGTGTGGAGTGGTGAACGATACATTGATAGGACTGCATTTTTGAAGGCCGATTCACTGGAGAAATCTACTTGTATTTCCTCCAGACCATTTTGCCCAATTTATTATTGACACAAAATGTTGACAGGAGAGGTCTTCATATCCAGCATGATGGTGCACCGCCTCATTTCTCACTCTATGTCCGGGAGCATTTCAACAATGAGTTTCCTAACCGCTGAACCGGTCACGGAGGTCTTCAAGCTTTGCCAGTTAGGTCTTCTGACCCAACTGTTCTCGATTGCTATGTTTGGGGCTACATGAAACAATCAGTGTACAGCACGGAAATCACCACTAGAGAGGAACTACGACAACGGGTAGTGACAGCCACTGATGATATGAAGAACCACATGCAAACCATTGGGATGGCCACACGATATTTATTGGTGCGATACAGGAAATGCATCGACGTTGAGGAGGACATTTTGAGAACTAGTTTGAATTGAAGCATTGCTTACCTAATATTATTATATTGAGTTATGATGTTATGATATTATGATGTTATTCCTATAATGATGTTCAGTTTGTGAATAATTACCTATTGTTTATAAAAAGAGTTATCACGTTTATGTGTGCATGCTTTTTCTATGTAGATTATGCCCATAATCCATTCAGATTTTATCATTTTGTATACCTTTAAAATTTCACATGTATGATCCTGTTTTTTCCTTGCTAGGTATGCTTTTTGCTATGTTTTTACTATGTCTCAGAAGGGATATGGATCTGAAGTATTTGAATAGATTTTATCAAACTGTTCCATAATTAATGCCCGGTCTAAGTGTTAGTTGTGAAGCGCTAAATTGTTTTGTGATTTTTTTGCCAAAATGGTTTAGGTGTGCTGTCAAAATTGATTTGCTATGATGATGGCATTTTTTCTCGACTTTTCGAAATTACTAATAATTTTCCAGAAATGTGATAGAATAATGTACTTTTTTGTCAAAAACGAGGAGGGCAGATTTTTACCGAGTCCAGCCCTGGACTTTTCAAAACCAAGTAGGTCATTCTGACAAGTCTCAGGTAAGGAATGTTACTGGTAAATTTCATTGAATTACATGCAACTGGTTGCAGAGAATGGCTCTTTGAATTGTCAGACCAAATACATAAAACACCCTGTATCTTCTTAACCAGTAGTAAAAAAAAATTTTCCTTGTAGATCTACAGTGTGTCCATGTTAAGGACTCACCATTCTTGTAAAATCTTTATTTTTTTACCGATTTTGATAAAAAAATATTCGTTAGGTAGGTATTTAAAATGCGCATTCAACCAGTGGATAACTTTATTTTTGGGCTGTAATCATGGCCAACTACGACCACTATTATGAGCTCAAATTTCAAACTGTACCATTAGGAATTTTTTAGAAAAAAATTGAAGACGGGATTCTTTTTTAGAATCACTTCAAGTGTACCGATTTTCATTGTTTTATATAAAATACTGGGTGTCCAAGAAAAAAATTATAATAATAATAAAATATTTTTTTTAATTTAGGTATGAAAAAAATATAATTAAAAATTTAACATATTTCTGGTTTTGTTTTCAAAATTACTATTTTTTAATAAAGTCTAATTTAAAGCACTATTAAAAAAAATGTCGGAAATTCAACCAATCGAACGATTTTTACTTTTTCTTGCAATATTTAATTTGATTGCTATTTGTTAAAAAGTTAAGTGTGCTGTGTAAACAAACAATGTTATTTTAGTTACCAGCTGTCAATTACTAATAGTTAAGTAGTTTATAGTATTATGCAGTTCCAAAGAAGTAAAAAACATAAAAAATGTCTTATTTTCTACAAGAAAAAGTAGAAAAAATATGATTAGCCGATGATGGAACACGTACTTTTCATGGAACACGTACTTTTCGTGAAACAGCTAATGAGTTTAACCGACGACATCCAGAATGCAGTGTTAATCATGTAACAGTTATTAAATATGATTTGACGAAACAACTATTCAGCGGACAAATACCCCGACCTGCATTGAATTATACCTTCAAATCATGATAGATCGGTAGCCAATATCATTTGTCAATTCCTAACCAGACATAGACCGGATTCGAACTTATATAATATAATCCAATGCAGGTCGGGGTATTTGCCCGCTGAGTAGTTGTTTCGTTCAAATCATATTTAATAACAGTAGTTTAGTCCACCTGAGCTAGAGATCGCCGCTCTCAGTACTTGCTTCGCAAGTCGCTATCCGCCACAGACACATCTTTGATGTCGGTCGGATAGTAGCATTTGGACCATATGAGAAGTTCCACATACCTCTCACCACTACTCAATGTAACAGTTGCCAATATTAACAGATTTTTTGCCAACATGGAACAGTTGAGAAACTTCCAATCCAGCATTGTGATCGAGAGCGAAGAGGAAACCAAATGATTCTTGATTATTTTAATGATAATCCACATTCAAGCCTTAGAGATGCTAGTAAGAATTTAAATGATATTTTACAAGTTGTTGGCTGTTAAAGTAGAAATTATTTCTTCAATAAAAAACAGAAAAAACTTTATTTCCTATTTTTATTTTTAGAGGACTTCCAGCCAGGTATATGGACAATTATTTATCCTACGTTTCGTCCGAGTTTTCGGACTTTTTTGAAAAAAGTCCGAAAACTCGGACGAAACGTAGGATAAATAATTGTCCATATACCTGGCTGGAAGTCCTCTAAAAATAGGAAATAAAGTTTTTTCTGTTTTTTATTGAAGAAATAAGAATTTAAATATTTCTAAAAGTCAAATTTGGAAATGTTTGAAAAAAAATTGGTAAGAAACCTATCAAGCCAAAATTTCTTCATACACTTGAAACTGGAGATACTGAGGCAAGAATGGAATTCTGTTTATGGTTGCAAGGTAAGTACCTAGAGAATCCTGAATTTTTAACAAATATTTTATACAAGGATGAAGCTACATTCACGACAAATGGTATTGTATCACCATAAAATATCAGAACGTGGAGCGAAGATAATCCACATTGAGTAATTGAGTGTAAAAGACAATACTCCTCAAAGGTAAATATTTTCTGTGACATTTTAAATGAAAAGATTATTGGGCCATACTTTTCTTATGAAAATTTGAATGCTGTTAGTTTTCTCAGATTTTTACAAAATGTGTTTACCGACGCACTTGATGAGCTTCCTCCTGATTATCGCTACAATTTACATTTACAACTTGATGGAGCACCTATCCATAATGCTGTCACTGTGATAAACTGGTTGGAAGAGAATTTTCCTAATTGCTGAATCGGACGAAGTAGTAGTCCTCTTATTTGTTGGCCGCCGAGACCTCCAGACATTATGCCCCCTGACTTCTTTCTTTGGGGACAATAAAAAATAAAGTGTATGCTACAAGGCCCTAGACCTGAGAAGAGGTTTGTAATAGTATTAGACAAGCGTGTCAGACTATAACCAACACCTCCTAAAATGAGTTGTTGCTATAACTCGACAGCAGTTAAGAAATGCAACAAGCAATAATAGTCGACGTATTGAAAAGTGTATAAGGGAATTCGGTGGATTAATCGATATGACTAATATTTAATTTTTTACAAACTGCTCTTTTGTTATGTTGTAATTTCATCATTTTGTAAAAAATTGTAAATATCGATTAAGAATAATTTGCACTAGTGTTAAAAAATAATAAATTCCCACTATTTAAGAAAAGTGATATATTATTTTCTCGGACACCTTATAATTTAAACAATGAAAATTGATACAGGTATATTTTAAGTGATCCTAAAAAAAGAATCCGTCGTCAGTTTCTTTCTAACAAAATCCCTAATAGTACTTTTTGGATAAATATTTCATTTAAAAAAAAAATAATTCTCGGACACCCTGTATTTTATTTAAAACAATGAAAATCGGTACCGGTACGTTTGAAGTGATTCTAAAAAAAGATCCGTCGTCAGTTTTTTTTTAAAAAATCCCTAATGGTACTGTTTGAAATTTGAGCCCATAAAAGTGGTCGTAATTGGCCATGATTACAGACCAAAAATAAAGTTACCCACTCGTTGAATGCGCATTTTGAATACCTACCTAACAAAAAAAAAATTATCAAAGTCGGTCAAAAAAATAAATATTTTACAAGGGTGGTAAATCCTTAACGTGAACACCCTGTAGACTCACCGTAAATGCTCTGTCTGCCATTAGGCTATGGCGCATTACTCGCGAATCATTATGGATGTAGTTAAAATGAATAGAGATTTTATACGTTAAGAGTTTTACGGTTTCTTTATTGAGGCTACAATGCAGTGAAAAATTAAAGGAGTCCTTTGCGTCGTTATATGCAGTACACTTTCGTAAGTGGGGAGAACTTTTTATATTTATATAGATGTGCCTAAGTGAAAAGTTGAATATTTACAAACGGATAATCTTGGCACATGAAAATTCAACATTGCAACGATTTGTCGACAATCAACCGCATTAGGTATGTAATATTGTATGCAAAAATATCACTTATATTTTTTCTCAACAGAATGTCTGTTAAGCATGGCAGAGTGAGGAAAACCAACTGGATGACAGACACCATCTTCTTAAGAACCACAATATTTCAGAAATTTTCTTTCTTTAAATTTTGAATATGGATGTCTAGGAAGGGCACTATATATTGGAAGCATATTCGCAATCTCAGAAATGTAGAAAAGTTGATAGAGTTTCTAATGATAAACTCAAGGGCTCTAAAACAATCAGAGGTAAGATTGTTGATATAAACCACAAACGATAGCTTGTAATCAGTCGTTACGCCCAGAAACATTTAGATGTTTCAGGTCTATTTAGAATTGAATTATTTAACGAGTAGTCAAAAATAATTGATTCTGTTTTATTGAAATAAGTTATTACACTACATTTTGCTATATTTAAGGGTAATTTATTTGCAATGCATCAATTATTTACAATTACTAAGTCATCTTGTAACTTCTTACAGTCATTTATGCTTTTAATTGCATAGTAGATTTTTCATGTCGTCTGCATATAATAAGCAGCTTACCTTCAAATGAAAAACAATGTCATTAATAAAGATGTTAATAAGGAGGAGATCAAGATTGAACCCCTGTGGAATACCAGATGTTGCTATAATTTGGACAGACTGCTGTCCAGAACATTCCACGTTTTGTTAATCTAGTGACTTATACATATATATATTTTTTAAATTAGGGGGGGCAGAAAGAAGAAAACAAATTTTTAATAACATAAAACTTTGGTTTCCTTCTTTCTGCCAAACTTACCTCACTAATATAAAAAATGTATTCCATATATTGCCTACGATTAGTAAGGCAGGATTTAAAAAAGTCTAAAAGATTCAGTGAGAAACCAAAGTCATGAATTTTTATAATGAAGATGTCTTGGTCCAGTTTGTCAAAACCTTTAGAGTAATCAGTGTATAAAATATTACTTTGACGTCCAAAATCAAAAAATTTAGCTAAAAATTGTGATACAAAAGAGATTTGTAACATGTTGAAATTAACTCAAGCAATTATGCAGTATATATAGCTATTCTTTCAGTTTTTAGGATTGGCTATGTATCCGTTTCCTTCAGAATACGATCCACTTGCAAAAAAAAGGTTTGGAAACGCGTCCTAGTACATACACCTTGTGGCGACAGAATTTCCAAAGGGTTATCCATCAAACATAGTATTAATATCGGCTTGTTCTTGAAAAGTGTAAATCATTTTTAATGTTTTAATTAACGCACTCAGCAACAAGTCATGACTGGTAATTTACACGGATATAAAAAAAGAACATGAAAGAGATACAGAAACTTTCTTGATGTTTTTTTTTCTTATCTTATATGTCGTTGGCAGTAGATATACATAAAAAAAATAAAAACCAACTACTTGATTTTACTAAGAACTGTTTTACAGAAAAAATACAAGAAAAGATAAAGGATGAAAAATGAAATACAATTTTAAAATGTTTATGTTTTAATTTTATTACCAAATAAATCTTATGCTTTGTCCCAAATTTCCATAGTAAGCCCATTTTTGAACTTAAGTTCAAAAGACATTTTTGTCGTTTTGAAATGAAGAATGGGTCTTAGCATATCTGTTCCATTAATTTTCTACACTTAGTACCCAACAAATCAAACATTACTTATTTCGTAAACGATTGATGAGGGCAATAAGAGGACCTTTTTTATAGCAAAAACAACAGGGATTAATAAAATTTTAGTAAAAAATTCAAGGGTTAAAAATTTATTAACAAAATAAAGGTCATGCCCCAATTAACATCCCCGATGACGGTACCGATAATCTAAACTACCCAAAACATTCATCTTCATTAATTAGTAATGCCTATTTCCAAAATTGCCGTAAAAACGATTTTTTGAATTATTCCACTTCCATTTCTTTGTAACGAGGAATCCTCGGATCCACATTAATATAAACTTTTCGTCTTATTTTGATGAGACGAATCCACCCTTGAATGGATGTATGGTTAATTTTTGAATCATCATATGTAATAAACAGCATACTTGATAAATTACATAAATGAATGTGTTTCTACAATATAGTTGTATACTGTGATTATTTATGCAACCGGTTAACTCGGCATAGGTAGTGTTTAATTTGAACATAAAATACAATTTTTCCGCAAAAACAGGAAACAAAACACAATAAATAAAAGGATACCCAAAAAGATTGTTAAATTATAAAACAGTTTTAATTTAGAAAGTTTTCATTCTATGGAATCCGTGTAGGGAAATGTAATAAGCAAACTTTTAACTAAAACAATTTTAACTATAGTTTTTATTGCATTGTACTCGAGAGTATTTTATTAAACAACTACTTCAGATTGCGAACAAGTATTTGAATGTAACTTTGTTTTGATACATTTAAATTATAAATTTCAAAATATGAAAACGGTAATTGTTTATATACGAACCAATGATATCACAAAAGAATAATTCCATTTTAAAATGACTGATTATTGTGCTAGACACTTCCATAAAATAGGTATGTATTTATCCGCATCTTATATAGACTTGGTAAAAATATTATTTTTAACGTTAGGAATTCGAGTGAGAGGAACTAAATATTTATTTCTGGTATTTTTGCAAATTCTTAAAAAACTAAACATATTAGGATATTTAAGATGATTTAAAAATTTTGGTATTATTCTAATTATAATAACTATTATTTTGTCTATAATTATTATTTATAGCATACTACAATATATCCTCGCACCTTCTTTGGGCCACTATTAAGCCTATAAATTATGAAAAATATTTATTAAATTAATCTCTGCACCAGAAGGATTAGTCAGAGGCTGGTTTTGAAAAAATGATTATCATATCCAAAAAATTTCATATTTAAAAAAAATATTAAATGTAAAATATTTAGATTGGAAAAATTTATGTTTTGGTGTGATTCCGTTCTGATTATGGAACGGTAGTTGGTCCAATTTTGTTTTAAATTTACGAAAATAATTTGTACAAATTAAAAACACGGAAAGCTCTGTTATATCACATGCTGAAGACACAGCAATCATACTTTCTGGGGATTCATAGCAAAGTGTAAACATAATGAAATGTCATAAATGAAGCAGCGTATTCCTTGTACAAAATTTATGAATATACTGTAATATCAATATTTTTTCTTTATTTCCAAGCTACAAGGCGTTAAAGTTAAAAAAAATATTTGTTTAAATTTCTTTTGAACAAATGAAATTATTGAAACGGAATATTGTGTGTTCAACACATCAGTAAAATGGCGATCAATGTGAAAGAATTAAGCCGAAACTTTAACCAGTGACGTAAATATGGGGTATGCTAGTTAAGTTTTTGCAATGAATTTGACACGCCACTGCAGTTTTTGGAATGCGAATTTAATTTGGAACAAAAATTATCTCTTTTTTTCGTACCTACGGTTGTACTTGGCCTAATTTGTTTTATCTAATAGCGTGCAAAATTAAAAAAAAAAATTGGACAAAAATTATTATTTTCATTAAAATAAAATTCATTTGGAAACACAAACGAAACAAGAAATGTTTAACATTGATTCAAAATTATTGGGATAATTTTACAAGTCGTTCAAATAACGTCCTTATGTCTCAATACATTTTAGGTAGATCTAAGCATTTTAGATTTTTGTGTGTGAGGTTATGTGAAAGAATGAATTATTTATACACCCCCCTCAAATACTTGAAATTTTAAAAATCGTATCCACGAAGTTTTTTTCAAGTATAATTCCTGCTATGTTGTGAAATGTTATGCTAAACACCACTGACCGAGACAGAAAATGTCAAGAAGAAGGAAGAATGCACTTTGAACATTTACTACCTTTTAATTAATCTTTCAATATGTTTTTTTATTGTTAAAATAAATCATTTCGGACAGCACACTTTTTTATTTGCAGAGTTGTTTTATTGATAAAATGAATGGTTTGAATCTAGTTTTATTCAATTTCCACGGCATACTTACCTGATAAGCGTATTTTCTGGATGTTTTTATTATTATCCACCAAAGAACTTGGATTTGTCGTGACAATTAGTATTTAACTACTAGGTGTCTAAAAGATGTTGCCATTTGAAAAAGTTACAGATTAGTGATATCGGAAATTTTGGTTAGTCGTAGTTACTAAACCAATTCGAAAAGTCTCACGTTTACATTTTTCTCTTATCGTTTTGGTCCATTTCATTAATTTGAGTGCCTTCGCTGTATTCTAGATGCAAAAATAAAAATAGCCCAAAAAAATCAAGTAGTGTCAAAAACTTTTTTTAAAACTATGCAGTCGTATTTAAAATCGTCTCCGGAATCCAAAAATGTGAGAATATACAGGGTGTTTCATTTAAAATTCCAAAGTTGGAGTCATTTCCAGGGAAACCGGAAGCGATGGAAAAGTGTCAAATAATGAAAAATTGCCCATTTTTGGTATATATTACCCTTGCCTAGTTTAAGACTTACATCTTGAAAACTCTGGAAAACTTTGGCTTGTCTAATGATTCCGTTGACACCCGATATATCCTGCGCCGTAATTCATTTAAAAGATATACATTTTGTAATATAACTAATTTTCCTTCCTCTAAAATGTCATTTTTTTTGTAATTTGGAATGTTATGAAGGTCACAGTTCAGAGACAGTGATCGAGAATTAAATCATGGGCAAGGAAAATGAAACGATTCTATGACATTTAAAAGGTAATTTTAAGGAAAGGAAAATTAAGAGGAATGACATGAATTTGGATGGTTATTGTAGGGCAAGGTATGTACAATGTTGCACACTGGTGCATGCATTTTGGGGCAGAATTGAAAGTAGAAAGGTCAGGTCGTAAACGCTAGTGTATACTAGTTTGCAGAAACGAATAAAAAATTGAAAGTCTATTCTTGATTTGTTTGCTGAATCGCGGTATGAAATATTTGTCAAAATCTACCACGATATAACGACAAATATCATACCCTGGTATGATTTATCCGTTTCTTTTAACTCATTAATTTATGCCACGAGCCAGCATACTGATGCACTCTATAATGGTAGGATCTGGCTTTACGCGGTCTGGGAACCGAGATGGCAATGTTATCAGTCCCCCGCGACCTATTCATAGAATAGGATAAGTTTCATTGAGATATCCTCGTACGATCAAGGAAAAATGAGGTGGAGCACCATTGTGTATAAAAAAATACGTGGATGTACTGCTCGTGGAATATAATCTAGAAGTGATACATCATTTTGAAGAAAATTGAGGTAAGATTCTCCATTAATCCTTCGGAATAGAACAAATAGATCAATTAAAAAATTGTTGACAGTTGCAGCTTATATATTAATCGAAATACGTTGTTAGTGCCTCGAGACAATTATTCCGTGAGCATTTTCATCAGCCCATCAGTGGTTAATATGAAAATTTATAATACCATCCCAATTAAATCCATCTTCATCTGTAAATAATACAGAATAATAAAATAAAGTGTTTCAAATACATTTCCGTGGAAACTATGCGCAGAATCTCATACGCAGTACTGCATCCTCAGAGATGAAGCGCCTGAAACATTTGTAAATAGTAGGGGTACAATAGATTGCGTCTTAAAACGTGATGAACCGTCATGTAACATATGTTCCGTTTCTACAATTCTTCTTGTGCTAATACTAAGTTTCGCCTCAACTGTTTGAAGTATCATTTCCTCTTATCGAACTGTTCTTACCGTCGCCCTTCTTCCACTACGATGATTAGGTTTCAAAGACCCTGTTTAAGCGCATATGAATATTCATAAACATTCCTCAGTCTGGATGCCGTTGGTAGGAAAAGCATTCTTCATGAAGTCTTTCAAATACTACATTATTACCAGTAGCAAACCCATAAATGAATCATATCGGCCATTTCTTCAAAAGAAAACTGCAACGCCATGTATCTCGGAAACAAAGGCTCGAAGGACCAAAGTATATATGACAAAATATTCTTATATTTGGACAAAGAATACGCATTTCATTATGTTACACCCTGTATAGCAATGCAGAAAAAATCTGAATTTTTTTTGGTTGGTTAAATAAGAGCCTGTCAAGCATCAACATAGATAAAACTAAATTTAATTTTATTATTTTTATCTACTATAAAAAAACAACATCAAAAAACAATATGATATATACTAGCACATGTAAAAATATAAAAATTGTTCTAGTACTAATATTAATAAAGCAACCTCAATAAAATTGTTTGACATAATATCAGCTTTGACGATAAAAAGAATGTTGAGTACACTATAAAATTACTCAGAAAGCCAGTATTTAAGTTTCACCGATCAATAAACATTTTAAACAGTAAGCTTTGAAACTTTCTAGCTTCAATGTATTTGAAAATATACACATCACATAAAAATATCATAATTATTTTTACATTGACAATGGTTTTGATTACTTCCGCAATAGGTATATACGTGTTTTATTTAACATTGTGGTAATTAATGGTGTTGATAATTTACTTCATCAAGAATTCATTTCGGCAGGCAGATAGTTGGCACCCTTTAACTTTTTTACTTTTTTGTTTTATGAATATTGCTTGTTATCTAAAAAATTACAATTAGTTACCCAGTATGCTACTGGAAAAATAAGCCTCTGCGCTTGTGACTTTACATCAAAAGATCAGTAGGGTATTTTTTGACAACTAATATGAGACAAAAAAAATAATAATATATTTTCTTCCAAAGCTGATTCAAGATCATGTAGACAGGCGCCACCTATGTAATTATTCTAAAATCTGGCATAAAATATTCCGTTGTGCCATCTGCTATGTAAGGCCCCAACCCGATAACTTACAAAACTACCTAAAGCTATAATCCAACTTACAGTTTGATACATCCAGCTGGTTTTGTACATGGCTATTGCGACCCCTGCGCGTGTTGAGGGGTGCAACTTTTTTATATAACGCGTGTCCATAAGAACTCGTTTTTACCTGCATAAGAGACTAGTTTTTACCTAGTACCTATTACATTTCATAAAAAAATTTACCCCTTTTTTAGTTTGTACTAAAAAGGGTAATATGTGTAATATTATTTGAAATTGGTCTTTTAATATCAATTAAGAATTTCTTACAGTCCATAAAATATTTAAAATATGCTATCAAATAAACCTCCGGAAGGATTAGCTGCAAGTTGTTTTTGAATAAAGGTTTTGAGACAATCAATTGTATCAAAATGATCCATACACTATTTAAATAAATCTTAAAAATAGGGAAAACTTATAAATAATTATTTCACTAAATTTCTGTAAATTAGGGGTATTTTTATTATAAAGGATAATTTAACTGATATACACATAGTATTCGTCAAAATGTATGGAAAAAATGATAAAAAATCATGTATTATCGAATTTAAATTAAAATGGATTATAAGGAGTGTTAGGCTGACAATCCGCCGGACATTGCGATTTTTATTTGACAGAAAATTAAAAAAAATTGAAATTTAAAACGGGTGGGTCAAAATTTGTCTTATTAGTGCAAACATCAAAAAAAAATTTTTTTACAAAACGTAATTACAAGACAGTATAAAAAATTTGACGTACTTAAAATTTCATAATGAAACCTATCGGTAAAATGTCATTCTAGTTATCAAAAAAAATATACTGCCAATATGTCTAAAATTATCTTGACGGGCAAACTACTTTTGCAACTCTTTTTTTCCTCAAATTTAACTGCAGTATAACATACTTTGATGTACAGCGTTATTCATTATAAATTGCCCACCGCTTGTCATCGTTATTATTACTTATAGAAAAAAAAGTTTTAAATAAAAGTTGTGTGGTTATGACTGAATTTTGTTAAAATGCTGTCAAAAGTACAGTAGCTGCAGATTTCAGGGATAAAAAAAAAATAATATATATTTTTTAAATAGGATACCCTGTATATTATTAAATATTTGGAATAATCCTTTGTTCCTGATTTCAAAAATATACCATATACCGTTTTTGAGTTATTAAACGTCGAATATCTTAGTTAAACTAGTTACTATAAATATGGAAAAATTAACATTATTGAAGTGAGCTATGAAAATGGCAACTATTATGTTTGATAAGTGACATTTCTTTAATGAAATAATCAAAATGGTTTACAGTGAGTAAGAAAAAGTCCATATATTTACTTGTTATATACAAAATAACAAAAATAAACGTGCAGCAAAAAGAGCATATAGGGTATTTAAATTGTGCAACACCATAAAAAAATACGTTCAAATATATTTACCGAAAGGTGAATAATACCTCCAGTTTTAGTAGAAATAAATATAGTTTAAAAAAACTAAAAAACACGCTTTTAAAGCACATCAAACTAAAAAGTGAAAAATAATTATTAAAATAAACTGAAAACAATAATGAACGAAAAATACTAGTATTATTGTGAAAAAAGCGAGGGGCGCTTTGTGCCATATTTTTCGTATATCGAGCAACCTACGCTTTTTTCACAATAATACTAGTATTTTTCGTTTATTATTGTTTTCAGTTTATATTAATAATTATTTTTCACTTTTTAGTTTGATGTGCTTTAAAAGCGTGTTTTTTAGTTTTTTTAAACTATATTTATTTTTCACTTTTTAGTATTCTGGTGATCCTGATCAGGATAATGATATAAACTTATCAAATTATTGTATTGTTACCGGTTCTTCGTAAGTGTACAAAGTTGCAATTAAATCTGTCCGTTTAAAGTGGGTCAAAATCGTGTCCAAAGAGTCGGTTACAAACAAACAAACTCACAAACAAACATACAGGTGAAGCTAATAATAAATAAATATAGTTTAAAAAAAACTAAAAAACACGCTTTTAAAGCACATCAAACTAAAAAGTGAAAAATAATTATTAATATAAACTGAAAACAATAATGAACGAAAAATACTAGTATTATTGTGAAAAAAGCGTGGGTTGCTCGATATACGAAAAATATGGCACAAAGCGCCCCACGCTTTTTTCACAATAATACTAGTATTTTTCGTTCATTATTGTTTTCAGTTTATATTAATAATTATTTTTCACTTTTTTAGTTTGATGTGCTTTAAAAGCGTGTTTTTTAGTTTTTTTAAACTATATTTATTTTTCACTTTTTAGTTTGATGTGCTATGAAAGCGTGTTTTGTAGTTTTTTTTAAACTATATTTATATTGCTTATTGATGCTGATATTATAACATATTACGATCCAACAGATATTTCTGAAAAAAAAATATTTTTTTATTTCAGCCATGGGATTTGAACTCACGCCCGAGGAGTCCGTCGTTTCGCGTCGACTAAGACTTGCCCGCTCGGCCAATGACCGACCTGAGAATCACGGAATATACTTGCAATATTAAGCTTCTTGCTCTCACGCAGAGGATACGTGAGGAAAGAACTGGCGATCCTGATCAGGATATTGATATAAGCTTAACAAATTATTGTATTGTTACCGGTTCTTCGTAAGTGTACAAAGTTTCAATTAAATCTGTCCGTTTAAAGTGGGTCAAAATCGAGTCCAAAGAGTCGGTTACAAACAAACAAACAAACAAACATACAAGTGAAGCTAATAAAAGCGTGTTAAAAAAAAAAGCGTGTTAAAAATCATGCAGTTTAAGTAAACCAGAAAGAACAGCTAGATATGTTGCTTCATTTCGAAGATAAGCCCATCCATATTTATTCTCGAATAGACTTTTTTGAAACATTGTAGTATTTTTTAGAAAATTCTGAATGTAGTATAAATAATGCAGTCGATCAATTAGGTAAAAGTTCCAAAATCCAACATACGTTAAAAGATAACAGCTACAGATCATATAAAATTTTACTCGTACAAGTTTTAACAGAGGCTCATAAAAGGAAAATGCTGGACTTTTGCTGCCAGATGATTCAAAAGTTGGATGAGGATCCCGATTTTTTTTGCTAAAATATTATGGACTGATGAAACATCCGCTTCTACGGCAGGAGTTTTTAATAGGAAAAATCGAAGGTCGTGGGAAAACAAGCACAACAGAAAAAGACTGGTAAAACAAATAAAAAATCAGGAAGAAAAACTGTTAGCGTTTGGTCTGGAATTTTCAGAAAGAAAATTGTTGGGCCTGAATTTTATGATTATACTTTAACTGGAGTTACCTATCTGGAAATAATTATCCCAGAAGCAGAAAATATTCTTTTGCAGAATTTTCCGGAAGCCGAAATTGATGATATGATTTGGCAGGATGGGGCAACTCCGTATAGTGTCCTATCTGTTCGAGATGATTTGAATAATGTATTCCCAATATGGATAGAGAATAATGGACCTATTAAATGGCCACCTAACAGTCCGGATTTGACTTCCATGGATTCATTTTTTTTGAGATTTCTAAAAGACGTTGCCAATAATAAAAATAATAATAATAATAATAGTAATCAAGTCATTAAAGACAAGATTCGACTTGAAACTAACAATCTGAATGTAAATAATGAAGCCATTTCCTGTGCAATTATAAATATAAGAAGACGTTATCAATTATGCATTGACAATAATGGTGGACCCATCAAACATCTTTTATGAGTTATTATTTATTTATATTTTAATTTCCTAAATAAATCTTTGTTATGTATTTTGTATAAATATTTGGTTTTTTCTTCCTCACTGTAAACCATTTTAGTTATTTTATTGAAGAAATGTCACTTATCAAACACAATAGTTGTCATGTTCATAGCTCACTTTAATAATGTTAACTTTTCCATATTTACAGTAACTAGTTTACCTAAGATATTCGACGTTTAATAACTCAAAAACGGTATATGTTAGGGACAATGTATGCTATATTTTTGAAATCAGGAACAAAGGACCATTCCAATAATTTAATAATATACAGAGTATCCTATTTAAAAAAATATATAATTTTTTTGTATCCCCTGAAATCTACACGCTACTGTACTTTTGATAGCGTTTTGATAAAACACAGTCATAACCACATAACTTTTATTTAAAACTTTTTTCCTATAGGCAATAATAACGATGATAAGGGGTGGGTAATTTATAATGAATAACCCTATACAAAATCATAACAACCAGAAAGTCGCGGAATTTATTTTGTTTTCGGCACATTTACACACCAAAACAATTCCACTAGTGTTGGTATCAAGTCGGATTTCACTTTCTAATTTGATTTCAAATTTATCTCTTTGCTGTTCAGTCGTTTCCAATATACAAAAAAATATATCCAGACCACGAAGGTTCGCTGCCAGCCAAATCCAATGTACGCCAAGAAGTTCCCTACCGTCGTCCCGCTGAATCACCTGCGAAGAATTCCTGAGCATCGACCACCTGAAACTATAATTTAACAGAGAAATTATCCGACCACCCGAAACTATAATTTTACAGAGAAATTATTCGAGATGTTAGACAAAAACAAAAATTACTTGAGCTATATAAGAAATCTAATAATGCCTCCGCAATTTATTCTTCTTTTAGTGAACTAAGATCAAAACTGACATATTTACTACACAAAACTTTTATGATATCAACTGAGGAAACATTAAGAACGAACCTAAGAAATTTTGTTCCTATTTGTCCAATAAGCATAAAAGTAAATCTACTCCAGGTAATATGATATTAAATAACGAGTTATTAAATGATGGGAATTTAGTTGTTTAAGGTTTTGCAAATTTTTTTAAAACTGAATATACATCAGATGTGGATAACAATGATATTATTAATGAGGTACCATTGAACAATTATATAAACAGTGCCCTAAATATTTGCATTCCTATAGATAATGACATTCTGAAATGCATAAAGAAATTGAAATCAAATATGACTTTCAGCTTTCTTAATTCGCAATTGTGCTTTTCTTTTAGTTAAACCTCTGAAAATTATTTTTAAACTTATCATAACTTCACATATAATACCCGAAATCTGGAAAGTTTATGCATATGTCTTGTCTTTAAAAATGAAAATCTGGTGTTGAGAACTATCTCCCTATAACAATAATTTGCAATTTTATTAGTGTTTGAATCCTATATCCACGAAATTTTATACAATCATGTAAAGAATAGTATTAATATAAACCAACACGGCTTTATGATGGGTCGTTCGACAACCACAATTTTAATATGCGTTACTCAGTTTATATCGGAGGTTTTGGACGATCATGGGCAGGTTGACGTAGTTTATACTGATTTCTCCAAAGCCTTTAATAGACTCTGCCACACTATTTTTCTCCATGATCTTGACAAATACGATTTTTAAGTCTTATCTATCGTATCGTCTACAATAGAGGCTTTATCTCTAATAAATTTGAAGTCCTATCTGATGTCCCTCAGGATTCAGATTCTGGGCCCGTTATCATTCAATATTTTCATTAATAACGCTCTTTCAATATTCCTCATCTGTTGTACGCAGATGAAAATATAAGGATAGATAATATTCAGGATTGCATTACCCTGCAGGAAAATCTTGATTGGCTTAATTTGTGGTGTGAAAAAATAAATTACCACTTAATTTATTATAGGGTAAAGATGTATTTACTTAAAAAAAAGACAGAAACAGATTTTAAAAAATATTTTTTACAAATATCCCAAATTCCTAATTATTCTTTTAAACAGTTTCTTAACATTTTTCTTTAGATATAATCGTGTCCTATAAAACAACCTTTCAGCAACGCAGCAAGATTCATTGTTCCCGAGATATTTACATTCTAAGATTTTTTTTTTGTAATTTTGAGGTATTTTCAATATCCAGCAATCGTAATCATTTCTTTAAATGTTAAATAGGCCAAATATAAAATCTGAACGTTTCATGAGGGTAACAAATTAGTACATCCAGAAGGAAATGATAAAAAAAATAAATTACAGAACCTTGTAGTTACACACTATTATTATAATATAATCTTGACGAATATTATAGGGCAAGAGTTAGTTCCAAACAAATAGAAACTTTAAACCTAAGCGAGTAGATTTTATTTTACATTCAACAATTCAACTACTGCAATATACACGCACGGCGATTACTGAGACAGACAAAACCTAGAAGAAATTTTGAGTCTAATAATTAGGAGTCTATTAATTAAATATCAAATTTTCCGTAGTAACGTGAAGTTTTATTGATGGAAACTAGATAAATATGTACGGCTTCGTCTCTTGCTTGCTTTTGCTGACGGTACAAGCTTGTGAGTATAAAAGTGATATATCTTTTCATACATTGAGCTATCATATTTCAGTAATAAGCTTATAATCCCATTTCTTTTTATAACTGAGACACCTAAAAGATTAAGTATCCTTCTTGAGAAAGATAGGTTACTTAGGAGCACAGCTCCCCGTCAGAGGGAAGAACTGTCAGCCGCAGTAACTTCGCGGTAATTAGCAGCTGATGGGAAAGTTCACAATGTCGATTTCAACGGGTTAGTCTTAACACCAGGGCTAGCTTAAAACCACAACACCTGGACGCAATCATCGATGACGACCTTCCAGAAGATGCAGGATCAACTATGCCGCGTACAATGCCCCGAAGCAACTTATCCTCCATGAGAGGTCAAATAACACTTTAGGGGTCGAGAAAACCAGACGACGTGTACAAGAATTGAGTGCAAAATACAGTCGGCTAGACAACAATTTCTCAGATCCAAAGTGTGGTGGAATACGTACATGTAATTTTACTTAATTCACGGACTAAATAAATACTTATTATATATTAACCTTAAATTTAAAGTTTAAAATGGAGGATACTCAGTAACATATCATTTTTTTTTTTCCTTTTTTATTATTTTTTTCAATTCAATATTTTTTTTTTATCTTTTAAATTTTATTATTATTTTTTAGAGTTCATAAATACGAAGCAATAATATGTCAGATTTTTGAATTGTATAACAATGTTATGAACGATATCACGGAGGGCGCGGAAAATTATGTAACTTGTCTGGCCTACGACCATCGTGTAGCCGTCGAAGTAAGTCATCAGTATCATGCAGTCAACCAATTAACTGCAAATATAAAGGACGTATTTATAATGGCCAGTTCGCGTTAATAATAATTCAAGAATCGCCTGTTTGGATTATATTTTCCACTGCAAGTAGTATATACGCGATAAGTACATGGATACAAACTACAGTATACTATTTGTAACATTTTAAAACAGTTTACAATGGAGTAAAATTCCTGAGGATTCCCTCTTAAATCGAAGCCAGGCAGGCCTTGAACATAGTGTATGAGGTTTCATGAGTTAAGACACTCCAGGTATGGATTTTAATTGTTTCGTACACATGACTGTTATTGTCTCTTACCCCATGTGCCGGCCCTGCATACACGAAAATTGTCCAGTGTCTATTTATATGTAAGGAAGATGTGGGGGAGGAAGATTTATAAAAGATCACCCTGTATATTTGTACATATTATGACGTTCTTTTGAAATTTGTATAACTGTTATGTCTTATCTCAAAAGATGTAGGGGTTAAAGTAATTATGTTTTAATGACAATAGGGATAATTTTTGGTATTTTCTGAAAGGGAGTATTTTCGGATTTCAAGAAATTTATCATAAATGTGTGTGTGACAGATACACAGACGGCGTGCCAATACGGATAAATTTGATATATTCAAAAACTCCAATTCCATCTTAATCCGGAACTTGTTCTTGTTAAGACTCTGCGATTTTATAAATAAAAGTAAAATGAATCATGTTTTCCAATTACCATAATAATTTATTTACAAATATAATTATTAAAAATATTGAAAACGAAAAATATGAAAAATCTAATGAGTAATTTATAGCAAAGTACAAGGTAGGCGACAATGGGTCTGTCTTAGAAATTAAAGGTGTTGATTTGGATTTAGGTTTGTTCAGCAATTGTCTCATTCATGCTATTGCTGATTATCACAAAGCTGACCAGTCACCGCTGTTCCAATCTTGGAGCCCCTTTTCTGCAATATGTTATCTAAGCTATACCAACGCTATAAACAGGGTAAACCTGAAAGCCCTAACAGACCTTTATACTGGGCACCGCCGATTAAACTACCTTCTGCATAAACTTGGTCTTTCAGAAAGCGCCAAGTACTGCTTATTAGTAGTAGTGAGCCACAATAGGCCGGCTGATGACCGTAGTGGAGGGCTCACAAGAACCTAACCTAACCTACATCAACACTATACCTAATATAAAATATCTAAAAATCTGCAGTAATTTTTACATCCTAAAAGTAATAACATTAATCGGGGCTAAATATTTTAGAAAGCCATGTAACAAAAAAACCAGAATTAAATATAGCTTCTACGATTTATGCTTTGGAATTCAAAAACATCGTATGCCAAAATTTAGCCGTTGTCATCATTACTTCATCAGAATAAAATTCTGACTATCAGAACCACAATCAGATTCTTTTAAAAAAATGACAATGGGGGGAAGGTTTTCAAAGCTAGCATCCCCCAAAAATGTTTTTTCCAGTCCTCGAGTATTAAATTTTCACGACGCTTAATTAAATTAGTCCACATGTCCGTTGTAAAAGTGGACAAAGCTTTCCGCCATAAATTTAAAGTTCTATTTTTCTATGCAGGTTCCTCATTTATATGCTTGTTGTAATAAGTTTTAGTCACTCCCCATATTATTCATTTTGACAATGGTATGAGGGCAGCCTAAGGACTTCATGGCCATGTCTGCTTAAAATTTCGCCTATATCATACTTTTTGTACTCAACATGCCTAGATGGTTTAATTAAGTTCCACAAGTCCTTTTTTTTTTAAGTTCGTCATCGGAGCATGTTTTGTTTTGCTAGAAACTTCTGTATTATGTGTTTACTAAACGAAAAACTTGGTAGTTTATGGATAAGTATTGAATGATATGGTGCGTTATCCATAAGCACCACACATTTTCCATCAGATATGGACAATGTAGGAATTTATTTCTACCACCTTCGAAATATATCCCCAGGCATTGTTTTGTCTTTGTCTGTATTGCCAGAATGCAAAAGTAAATCACAACCCCAAAAAAAATCCCAAAGAACATGTAAAATAGTAATCTGTCTTCCTTCCCCCTTAATTTTTGAGGGATTACTTTTAGAATATGTGTCTTAGCACCACTGGTGTACAGGCGAACCATTCTAACTTGGTTGTAGCCAAGTTTCGTCCATAAATATATATTTTTTTTCAACAATTTCAGTCTGGCTACTAAAACATGTTTTTCTTCGCATAAATTTTTTTTGCTGGTTTACAAGTTTATATTGTTTATATCCACTGATTTAAAAAATTTTTTTAATCTAGTTCGCCCACCCCTGTAATCCAATTCTTTTTTTCGCGTAATCCAAAATCACAATTAAATCAAACTGAATGCTTTTGGTATGTAAATCCCAATTTTTTTTGGAGGTCTTTCTTAAACCAGTCACTCGCGCTAATACTGTCATTCTTATCTGAATGCGCTAGTATAAAAAGTTTTAGATAGATAATAAATCAAACACAATACTTCAAATACATTTTATCGTAGAAACAATTAAACAACTACTCAATCTAGAAGCAAGATTGGATTGGATTAAATAATAGTATTCTTAGTATTAGAAGCAAAAACATATTGAGATTAAAAAATATTGACATCAAAAAAGAAAAATTTTTGTACTTAAGAAAAGAGCAAGGGCAATAGTACGTCCGACTTCGATGTCGAGTTCTATGATAGCTAGAATCTTGATTAAAAATATAAACAAATTAGACAAAAAAAGTCTATAACGGGAAAATATTTTCGAATATACAGGGTGAGCCAAGACGATTGTATAGGGTCTAATAACATTTTTTTAGATGGAATGCCATGTGTATCAGAACATTTATTGAAACCTCTTTGTGGCTTCCTTCCACTCCTCTCCCAGCCACTTGGATGGAATGATTTTTTTTATGTTGAAATTATGCCATTTACACGTGTATATTAAAAAAATCACTACAGTCACAATTATCGATTTTAAGAAAAAATATATTAGTGCCAGTTATGAGACATCTACATGAGACACTCAGCCATTTTTCCTTCATAAAAGTATACAGGGTGGCCAAAAATAATTTTTAAATTTACAACTATTTGACTGAATTTTCTCAATTTTTTTCAAATGTATATTTTTGGACGATGTGAAGTAGAGTTGAAAAATTAACCTTTTTTATACGTACATCTCTATAGCTGTTTGTAACCATTTTCGATCTATTGAAAAATACCTGCAAAATTCAGCAATAAAAATTAAAAAAAAAATAAAAAGAAAAATTTTTAAAGACTTGCTGTTCTTACTCGTACTAAAAATTGAAAAAATTCAGTTCAAAAAGTTGTAAACTTAAAAATCCTTTTTCGCCACTCTGTATACGTTTAGGAAGTGAAAATGGCTGAATGTCATCACACAGATGTCTCATAACTGATACTAACATTTTTTCTTAAAATTGATAGTGACTGTAGTGATATTTTTAATATACACGTGTAAATGTTATAATTTCAACAAAAAAAATCATTACATCTAAGTGGTTGGGAGGTAGTCAATAATAATACAGAAGTGATTGGAGGCCACAAAGAGGTTTCAAAAAATGTTCTATAACACACGGCATTTCATTTAATAAAAAAATGTTTCTTGACCGGGTAGAATCGTCTAGGCTCACCCTGTATATTCGAAAACAGTTTCCGGTTCTAGACTCTTTTGTTTACTTATGTTTTTAAACCAAGTTTCTAGATAGAACTCGAGATATCGAAGTCGGACGCACTATTGCCCCACCCTGTATATCGTCTTTCATTCTTCCAGAACTCCTCAGGGAGCCAAAATTTGTAAAAATATTTTAATTACATAATTCAAAATATGATGTTATTTAATCCAATGCAATCTTGCTTCTATTCGAAAAGATTGGTTGTGTGTCCGCGTTTTTTCAAATATGTAAGTCTCGCTTGTGCAGTCCCGGTTTTGGATTTGAGGATTGTCTAATTTGTTTTATATTTATGTAACCAAACACGTATGTCTTTCTTCAAGTATAATGCTATCCATTATTCACTGCAGTTAATAATGATTTCATTATTCACTGGTTCTGAATATTTTCATTAAAATTTCATCAAATGTACCATGACTGACATCAAAGCGCGGAACTGGCATTTGATTTGAAACGTCAAAGTTAATCAGAATTTTTATCGATATTTTACCATAATTGTTATTATTTAGTCTGGATAAGTATAGTATTCTCTCGCATTTTATTCACTATTTTATTTACGTAGCAGTTTCACCGTTTGATTGCTGTGTTCGTTGAAAAAACATTCCTTACACTATTACTCACGATACTATGTAAATGTTACCAATAACTTTTTTTCGTCTAATTGCACTGAAGCTATATTTGAAAATTAATCGATAAATTAAGTATTATAAAATACGGTAAAAATTTCGGAAACCATTTTTAAATTTTTTTCTTTATTTCCAGTGTATCCATTGAATAATTTTGAAAAACACTTGTGGACTGCCTGCTTTGTGGCTTTATCTAGATTTCTAGATGTATGCCTTTTCTTCATAATGATTTTAAATATATTTTTTATTCGATTGTATAGAAAAGTAACGTTTTTTGTGTCCAATGTCTGGACGAAAAGATCACCTTTTAACAGATATTACTTCTTGTTGTGGTCGCTAGGTGACTACTTTTCCAGATCGAAAAGTATTTTTCGTCCCAGGACAAAAAGTACTTCTCGAATAAATGTAGTGTATGACACAAGGACGACAATGTTTTTCGTACTGATATGGTTGCCATACTCGGCTTTACCATGTCCGGTAATTTTCCGTAATCATACGAAAAACTGCATTTTTCGTCCTTGTTTCATAAATAACTATAATAAAATTCAAAAATCGCAACTTCAAATTATGACTGACACTGACAACAGTTTGTAATTAAAAGAGATTTTTTTTTTGGCAGTTAAAATTTTCAACAACATTTTAGGTGACACATTAAATTTGATGAATGTGGTACCACCTGAAGAGATATAATGAATGAAAGAAAAAAAAGGTACAATTTCGGAAAAAAAAATTAAAAGTTTTTATTGCATTTCTGGGCGAATCTCGACGATTTATAATGAAAAGAACATAACTTTATGAAAAAGAATCTGTCCACATGTCTGTAGTATAGCGATAGCAGCCACAGTTCTTGAGGTAAAGCTTCCAAATTTAGTACACATATTCTAAAGGCCAAAGACTACGAAAAATTCGGTGTTGAGCAAAATTTGTCAGCTGAAAGGAGTTACGAGACCCAATCCTTTTTGTATTTGCCTTCACAAAAAAATATATTATTGATGAAAGATTATAAACCATACTACTATATCAAGCCAATAAAATATATTTTCCAAGTACTTAAATAAAGCTGATGTAAACTGAAATTTTTTACATTTCACCTCATAAAATGGGGTTAGGATAAATTTAACAGTTTGACATTTGAAATTTCTAATTTAGTTACAAAAATGTCAATGTCAAAAAGAAGAAATTATTGAAATATATGACATGAATTATTATTGACAGTATCGAATGACTCTGATAATTAATTATTTAAAAATGTTAATGAAGCGTTCAAGGTACACTATTAAAATTTAATTGAGGTAGGTGAGGAATTAAATAGAATGACTTTTTTAGATCAGGATGATATATATTGGTATAAAAACGTTATGTGCTGGCCACATCAGATATTTTTTCTATATAAAAGTGAATAATCTAGAATATGTGACATATAAAAGTGAACAATCTAGAATATGTGACAGCGCATCATTGAAACTGTATATTGAAAAGAAATTATCTATTAATTTTAAAAAAATTCTGGATCGCGAGAAATAAGAAACGAAGAAGCTAATATGGATTTTGAATCTGCAGATTATGAAT